>APFE030887835.1:0-16651 GCA_000404065.3 Pinus taeda | reverse complement strand
TAAATTGGTAAATGAAAAATCTCAGTCACTTAAAAACCTAATATTATGACTTTAATTATTATATGCAAGGATTTATGCTCTACCATGGGTATGACTGTTAACAAAGACAAAACAAAAGTTATGATTATCAAGTCTAAGAAGGACACTTGCGCTAAAACGTATGACAATAATAACTTGGAAGAAGTGTATTCTTACAAGTACCTAGGAATTGATATCCATCACAAGCTCAACTGGAACTATAGCATTGAGAAAAGGATCAATGGGGGAGGGAAAGCTTATTTTGGTCTTGAAAATAACTGTAAAACAGCAAACCTCGTAATGTGGGATAAAAAGAAGTTCCTCTTTGAAACTCTAGTCACTCCTGTTATCTTATATGGCTGTGAAGTTTGGGGCTGCAGCATCTCCAGAGAATCATGGAGGAAGATTGAGCAAATCCAGAAGCGTTTTATAACTTATAACCTGAAAATTAAAAGTAATACACCATATCCTATTCTCCTTATAGAAGCAAGTCTTTCTTCTATTGAGAGCCTGGCTATGCTCAGGTTTCTGATGTACAAGCACAAGCTCAATAACATAGACATTCATAGACTTCCTAAGTTGGCTCTAAATTCCAGCCAAAATCACCTAAGGCTTAACCGAGGATGGCATAAGGACACAAGGGCCTGGTTAAACTATTGGGAGATCAATGAGAACGATGCTTTGCAAAACATAAATAACATTAAAGATATTGTTACTTCTAAGTTCAAAAAAAAATTATGGTGTGAGAAAGATTTAGCGTCTAAAAGAAAATTAAGTTATTATAAGAAGGTCATCAACCCCACCCTTGAAGATCAAAAGTATCTCTCTATTCTAACTAGCTCCAAAAAGAAAGCTAATATAGCAAAGATTAGAACGAATTCTCATGAGCTCCATAGTGAAACAGGCCGCTGGGCAGTTCCTAAAACGCCATGGATGGAAAGGATATGCCATATTTGTGAGAATGGGAGCATCGAGGATGAAAACCACTTCCTCTTAGAGTGCCCTGCGTACAACCACATTAGATCTCAATTTCACAACTTTTGTTACAATACTGACCTTCCTAGCCTTTTAAAATGCCAAAATTATAGTGAACTCGGGAGGCTTCACTCCAAGCTTTTTGAGCATAGGAATTAAATCTTAAATCAAAATAAATAATTTGTCTTCTTAAATCCGATAGATCATTATTTGGTCTCAGCGGACGTTAACCATCATCATCATCATCATCATCATCATAAAAATATAGTTTTAAGTATATTTCGAATAATTTAGCTTTATTTTATTTTAAATTTTAATAAATAAAAAATTGGTCAAAGTAAATTACTATGACCACCATCAATATTAATGGGTAGAGAGGCACATTGTACAACTCATGACCACAATCAATATTAATGGGTAGAGAGGCACATTGTACAACTCAGTATGAGGGGATAGGTATGTCACTTCTCCAATAAAATATTAATAAAAAGGTTAATGTCTACCACGTCTCCAATAAAATATTAATAAAAAAATTAATGTCTACCGGAAAAAATGAAAATAATCATGGTGATAAAAACTACAATACAATTCAATAAAAAGAATCAATATTATTGGGTAGAGGCACATTCTACAACTCATTATGAGGGGATGGTTAAGTATGTCACGTCTCCAATAAAATATTAAAAAAAAAATTAATGTCTACCTAAAAAAATGAAAATAACCATGGTGATAAAAACTACAATATATATTTTAATTAAATATTTGTAAAATAAATCTTTGAAAGGAAAACCATATCTTATGGATATACTAAAACCTTTAGGCATAAACATTTCCATCTAAAAGTTGTAATATTTGAAAATATGAATTTGATATAGTTTTATTATAAATTTTGTTATGGTGCCATGTAAAAAACATCATTAAATTTAATATTACTATTAATATTGTTAGACTTAGGGATTACATCGAGCTAGGCCCATGATAGATAGGAGTTTAGATAGATCTAAGATGGTATAATTTGGTGAGCCGTGTTTTGCTAAGGTATTTTGTTTTGAAAAGGTCACTAGTTAGTAACTCCACTATCAAAAAACCAATAATGTTAAAGGCTAGTATGTGAGTAAGCCCATGCAATCAACCAGTGATTTTGACTACTTAAATGCCTTTGGGTTTCCCCTACCAAGAAAACAAAAAGCTATCATATAATTTCCAATTAATTTCACCTATTCAAAACAAAAGTAGAGTCTAACCATAGATGAAATGGGTCTTTGACCTAGAGATTGTAACTTCTTGTTTAAAATATATTTTTGAATGCATAATTGGTTTCATTACCTTTATTAGTTAAACAAAGCCTTCTACATAATTTCAAATTCCTAAAAATATTATATATAAAAGACCATTTAATCTATTTGCTAATTCCGAAAATGACCATTTCAGCTATTGGTTAAAGAAAAGGGTTTCCACTATCTCGAAATTCCAAAAACAAGATATAAAACAAAGGTTGGTTAGCCCTAGTTACAACTAGTAGTAAAAAGTCTATATGGTGGAGTCCCATAATAATAAGAGGTGGTGTTCTTCTCTCCTTCTGTTGAGAAAATTTGTAATGAGTAGTGGTTATTGACTAGTGATAGCATCGCAGACTAGTGACTCTGTTTCCTTCCATCTGCTGAGCTTCTGAGCTTGGTTTCCTCAAACTTCTGTAAGCTTCTTGCATTAATTCAAATTTCTAAGAGTTTCCCTAGTTCATCAGTATGCATAGACAGGATTTTACACCATTATATGGAAAAAATTGTAAGTGATTTATGTATTTTTATTTTGGCCTTCAGAGCCGCCTTTCGATCAAGCTTTTTGAAGGTACAACAGTAGTAACTATATTCGAATATGAAGCAGCTAAGACAAGCGTGAGTTATTTTATCTCCCTCATTGTGTTAGTCTGATGTGAAGGACTGATTTTTTGTTTTCTTTACCGTGAATTGATTTTAATGACTTTCAGTTGGAATTTTGAATTCAAGCTATGGCTTGATGTTAAAATCATGTAATTTATTTTATAGAATATTGAGATTTAGAGATCTGTTTTCCTAATCTATTACATATATTTTTTTAATTTTCTAGATATTTAAAACTAGTTATTGTGATTTACTTTTATAGAATTAAATAAACCATATTAACTTGTTTTAAAATTTAGTAATTTAAAAAATTATATGATAGCATATCTCTGAATAACTCTACACTCAAAAGCTTCTATTCAGTTAGATCTTTGAATAATTTTACTTACCAAACATTTTATTCAGTTCAAACTGCTTTAGTAATTTAAAATATTTTGTGATAAAAAATCTCCAAGTAACTTTAGACACAAAAGCCTCTCTATTCAATTGGATCTCTGAATAACTTTATTCACAAAACCCTTCATGAAAGTTATTCAATTGGTTAAGTGAATGTGATGTTGCGCAACCTTTAATGTAAACAAATAAAGGGCATGCAACAGTATCTTAATTAAGTGCATGCAACAGTAAGATGGCGGAACATTCCCATCGGCGGATTGCTCCAGTAACGACAATGTAGCATGTTGCATTTAGTGGGGAATATTGTGGATGCGCAGTTAAATCGGATTGAAGAATATTTTATCAGCGTTGCGGATGCGAAGTTAAATCGGATGTTGGATTATGCATCCTTTTTATCATCGTTGTTAATGCAATGTCTAGGGAAAGAAGCTTGTTTTCTGTGCCCATTAGAAAAAAGTGGGATTTCTATGTTTTTGAGGCCATGCATTTCTTAACCATCCATTGCATTTTTTTTTATGTTCGGTAATTTACCAGAAATAATTTTATGTAGTTCTCCATGTTGTTTCTTAATACTGAATTTTTGCGAGTCATATTTGCTGATATTTTTGTTGCTACTGGAACTTCAGAATCACTGCGATGGCGTGATGGTACCTTTTTTTGGTTTTCATACATCATTTATTGTTATATTTGCTGACAATTTTGTTGCTACTGGAACTTCAGAATCACTGAGATGACGTGATGTTCTTTTTTGTTATTTGGTTTTCATAAATCTATTTATTGTTATATTTGCTCACATTTTTCTTGCTACTGGAACTTCAGAATCACTGAGATGGCCTTATGGTTTTTTCTTTAATAGCTTTCATAGATTATTTATTGTTATTTAGAGATCTATTATCTTTATAACCTTCTTCTTTCTTAAATTTTTTAAAGATATCTTGGAATAACCATTCCATAACCATTCCATAGGGCACACTCTCGTTCATATGGGGGTATAACCATTCCCTGGAATAAATTTGAAGGTGTATTACAAAATGTTTTTGTAACAGTATGCAATGTGTTGGTCAATGTTGTAGAAGTGCAACGTAGAAATTAGGAGCTGCAATATGCATGTCATGAAGAATCATCTTTCCTATTGTAGATTCTACATTTTTCTCTTAAAACTGGAAATGTTCCAAAATCTATATATCTTCAAGTTTTTGTAATAAGGTGGGTTCTTTCAAATATATTTCTTGTAAACATAGAATGTGAGATTGCATTAAATCATTGTTCCTTAGTAGATCATTTATATGTGTTTGTAAGTTGTGGGTTTTTACGGAGTGTTGAGGTATATGCATTTGTTTCAATGGATGGGTAATTATAGTGGAGTTCCCACTTTGTATTTGTTTTTAGATGTTCTATTTCAAGAGAAATTTTGGACTCTTGTCTAGAATTGGTATTGGATAAATAATAGAAAGTAACTTGTTATTATTATGGGTAGTTAAATGTTACAATTTGAAGGTGTTTTTGCCCTACATGTTCTATTTAACTTTTGCACCTTTATGTTGGTAGAAAGACATGGGTTATATCAATTTGACACATTTTCCTCTGGCCCATCCCCTTAGATTTGTTCTTATTTATCAGTCCCATGTTACTCTTTTGAAACTACAGTGACAATTTATAGTTTGTGTATTATAATATTGTCAATTGATTACTTCTTCTCAACATTTCTTATTACAAACTTGAAACCATTCTTCCTTTATTCTTTGTTTTATCTCAAGAATCAACTCCCACTATAGTTGCAATTCCAAATAGTTTCTTTTCACAGTTCTATTTTTATTTGGCTTACAACCTTTACTTTTAAAAATAACATACTCATTGTTAGAATGCATAGTTCATGCTTCAATTTTTGTTATAATGTTCTTGTCGATTATTTTTGTCCAATCTTTGGAGTTAGTTATTAAATTCTAACTCTATTATTTTATGTGATTTCTTATTTCATCTAGTGCTTATAATCTAGTAGGTAAGATGGATCCTATTTTCTCTGGAACCTTTTTCCCACCTTTATAGAGCACACACACACACACACACACACACATATATATATATATATTGCAGTTCTTAATAGATTATGGGTAAAGATCTGATTATCTAGCCAGAAAAGCTTTTTCTTAAAAGCAAATGATTATTGAAAGCTTGATTGGGATTGGCTTATAAGGAAAATGGAGAACCTTATTCACCACTAGTGTAACTATTGGTTATCAAGATGGGTTTGACTAGTTCTAGTTAAAACAGTTTTAGAAGCACAACATGTCTTCTGGTAAATACTATCTTTGATCCCTGGGGGCATTCTTCACAAGATTCAGTGGCACTATTTCTAATTCATATGGTATGGTAGTACGGAGAAATAAGGGTTGCCTTTGGTTAAGTGGAATAAATTTGCTCTCCCAAAATCCCAAGGTGGCTAGGTTTTCAAAAAAATATTACTATTTATGCCTTGGTAGCCAAGAGTGTATGGAGGATAATAAACTCCAATGGATTATGGACAAAGGTTATTTGATCAAAATCTATCCAGCGAGACGCTATTGGATTGTTTGAGGAGTCCAAATCCCACAAAAAGGCTGGATGTTTTAGAAAGTTCTTATTGGTGACCTTCCATCAATTCATTAACTATTTTGTTGGAAGGTTGGTAAAGGTGTCCAAGTGAAACTCCCACTTGACCCATGGGTGGGGTGCACTGAGGTATATAATTTCCCTGATCATATGATAACACACATTCAAGCCAATGGATATTACACCTTATCTCAAATTGTAGATCCACTAGCTTCAACAACATATCTATATGAAGATAAATATACATCTCCATATCCTCCGAATTTCTAAGACAGTACCTTGTCCAATTTCATATCCATTAGATCTTGGGAGTATAAGGATAATCTAGTGATTCAATTTTGACCTGATCCATACCTTCATTTAGAGCTCAAGAAAATGATGTTCTAGGGATCTTCTCTAACTAATAGTTATCCATATGTTCATGAAAACTGATGTAGATGCTCTGGTTCCAGGTGACCCACTCTTTTCACTAGGCATGAAGGTTCAGATTCTTATCCACTGAAAATGAATATCTTCATCTGTTTCAAAATTATAGTGAGTGTGGGATGTTCTGATGAAAATCTAAATGTCATGCAAAAATTCTTAGATACTATGTCTCAATCTCTTGTCTCTCTCCTAGTCTCTTCATGAACATACCAACTCCTTGGTCCAACATCTAGAGTGTGAATGACTTGTGAGTCCACTCATGCTTGGGAACTTTCTTGGATAGATGATCACTCAAACTATTTCTTGGAGATATGGATTATATCCAACCCAATAGCAACAAGAGGTCGGAATGATGACCAACCCCTCAACTATCGTACAGAGGTTTAGGCCCCAGTGATTATACCTTCACACCTTTCTTGGACAGATGAGGATTACTCCTTTAGGGAACATTATATTATCTAAGCGAGCATGGATGTTTCAGAGCTCAAGGTTTAGGTGATACTAAATATAGTATAATAGGTTGTGATGAGCTGACAACTAATACTGTTGCATCTATGATGAGCTGGAACCAAATAAAGGAAAGGGGAGCTATTATCCGGGTCAGGAACTAATGGTACACACAGCTATTTCTCAACCAGCAACTCTGGTTGTGTGAGCCGATATCTAAGGTTAGTGATGGAGACACAGGTTCTTATCCATCACTAGTAGCATAGGTAGAAGTAGAGGTAGATGCAGCTAACTAAGCAGTAGACCCAACACCAGTAGATGTAGAGTAATATGTTTAAGCAAGACGAGTAGCATAAGTAACATAAGAAATAGAAGAGCTAGTAGATCAGTAGCAGTTGTTTGCAGCAACAACAATAACAAGAGAAGAAGAGGTAGCCAGAATGTAAGATCGAGACCCATTATCAATCGCTTACCCACCACTATCTTGCCTAGTATCTATTCCCATCCCAGCTTCCCTTCACGTAGTTCCATCTTGAGTTTACCCAGTGCTAGGAGAGGTAGATTCAGTAAATGTAGAGTCTGTTGATTCCACTAATTAAGAAAGTGATCCAATTGATTCAGAAGCGATTTACATGGTTCCCATACCAAAGGTACCAAAGTCAGTTAATCCAGAGCGAGTGAATGATCGAGTACCTTACCTAGTTCCAGTCTACTAAGCTTCACCTCTTTACCCAATGGCTAAGGTAAAGGCAGTTGGACACCCAACAATAGAAGTACAAATTAATCAGTCAATGGAGATTACAGAATATCTAGTTATACCTGATCGAGATCTAGAACCAGAAGAATATCAACTCGAAGCACCCTACGCAGCGTCTGTCTATCCAATACCATCATCTAACCCAACAACACCAGCAACAGATCATGTTTTGTGCCATCATCCATCTCTTGACCAGAATCATTGTAGATAAAATATCCACTTATACCTTGGTGGAAGAACTCCATTCTCGTCGTTGGATCATCCTAGAACGCTCATACACCTAACTTGTTATTAGTACCTATTCGGTGGTGGCTGCTAGTACCTATTAATCTAGGCGTAGGGAGGGGAAGGAACAAAGCTATAAGCGAAGGGATTGTAAACAAGTGATCCAGTTAATCCAGTAGTTGATTCAGAAACCATTGAAGCAGTTGAAGATACATAAATGCTTAACAAAGATTTGATCTACAGCAATTATTTCAGATTGTTCGGTGCCGCAAAGTCTTCTGATATTTTTGAACATTAAATGTGCAGAAATTAATTCCTCTGCAACCGACTTATTTCCACCGAGAAAGACATCACCACCTCTTCTGCAATAAATACAAAGATAAATATCAACAAATATTTTGCTTACTTTATAGTTTAAATTTAGATATTTATTTTCCTATAAATGTAACGCACAGGAGTTCTGTTTTCAAGAGAAAGAAGGTGTAAGAAGAAAAGAACAGCAGTTCTGTTTTCTGTGTGAGTGTAAGGAATTTTAGAACAACAGTTCTGTTTTTGTACTTTGAGAGAAAAATAGAGAAGGTTGGAAGAACATAGTGAGTCTCTTCTGTAAATGCACAGCAATGCTGAACCTGCGATTTTATGAGTTAGAGAAAATCGATTTCTGGAACTGAAGCGTTCCTCTTGTAACAGCTTAGTTTACTGTATCAGTTTTGGTTATTGTTCATGAATACAAGTTTACTGTTTTGCTGATTTTCAATTGCTGTTATACTAAGAGTCAAAAACACTTTGATTTTACTCTGCAAGTCTATTAGTGATTTTAACGCCAACTTGTTTTAGTTGTTGTAACACCAAAGCGTCAATTTTCTTAAAGTGACTTAGCGTAAAAAATGTGTTGTCGTTACACCGAGTGGCTTGACGTCAAAACTCGCGTTGCTGCAACACCACGATCAGCGTTGCTGCAACACCAAATTGTGTTTCCGCAACACAGTTTCCAGTAAGCAATTTTTTCTATTTTTCTGTGTTATCAAAAACAGAGTGTTTTTCCTGTTGCTGCAACACGAGAATCCTGTTGCTGCAACACCAAGTCCAGAAAATGAAATTATCAATTTTTGTGCAGAAACAGAGTAGTTTTGTGTTGTCTGTTTGTTAAGGAATTTAGCAGCAAATTCCACCTTTATATCAGAGCGTTGTTCTTTGATCTTTTGTGTTTGAAATCACCATAAAATTCCAACATGGTATCAGAGCTAGTCTAGGCACTCAGTGAGTCAAAAAATAGAGTTTGTTTTTCACTGTAGGAGTTGTAAGAAGTTCAGAGAGCAGATTTTTTCCAGCAGAGAAAGTTTTTGCTTGTTTTTAATTTTACAGTCAGTATCTCTTCTTTACCTATACAGAGTTAAGATGGAAGATGCTGGAACAGGTTTGAAAAATTCCCAACTACCATAATTTAATGGGAAAAATCACATTGATTGGTCCATAAAAATGAAAGCATTGTTTGCTTCTCAAGGACTATGGGAGTTGGTTGAAACTGGCTATGCTGAACCTGCAGATGCAACAACGTTGGCTGCTTTGACAGCAGCAGAAAGGGACCAATTGAAGAGCGACAAGAATAAGGATGCCAAAGCCCTCTTTTTCCTCTTCCAATCAGTACATGAAAGTGTCTTTCCACGGATTGCAGCAGCAACAAAATCCAAAGAGGCATGGGATATTCTCAAAACTTCCTATCAAGGCATGGAGAAGGTGAAAACTGCAAAGTTGCAGATGTTAAGGAGAGACTTTGAAACACTCAGCATGAAGGAATCTGATACAATAGATTCATTCTTCACTCAGGTTATTGGGCTGATAACCCAGATAAGATCTCATGGTGAAATTTTTGAAGAAAGAAGGATCGTAGAGAAGATCTTGATATGTTTACCCTCAAGGTTTGAAGCTATTGTGGTAGCAATATAAGAAACAAAATATCTCTCACAGTTCACGGTAGATGAACTGAGTGCTTCTCTTATGTCTCATGAAAACAGACTGAGTAGAGGAACAGATTCCTCTTTTGAGCAAGCATTCAAGACTCATATGTCTTTCAGCCAAAGAAAAGGTCGAGGTAGAGAAAATAACAGAGGTCGTGGAAGAAGCCAAAACAGAGGTAGATATTATCGTGCAAGCACAAGTAGAAGGAGCTGCAATCAGAACCAAGATGAAGGTTCATGGAATCAGCAAGCTCATGGACAAAGGTATGACAAATCCCATGTCCAATGTCATTATTGTAAGAAATATGGGCACTATGCCAATGAATGTAGGAAAAAAAAAATGACATGAATAGTAGGCAGAATGTTAATTTTGCAAATGAAGAAAATAAGAATCCAAAGAATGTGCTGTTAACATGTAACATTGCACAAGACAAACAAGAAGATGTTGGGTTCTTAGACTCAGGTTGTAGTAATCACATGACCGGAAATATTGCAATGTTTGCCAATCTGGATGAAGATGTGAAATATGAGGTAACAACAAGGACTGATACTAAGATAGCTGTCAAGGGTAAAGGCAACGTCAGTATCCGAGCAAGAAATGGAGAACAGATGATTGTGCCAGATGTATACTATGTACCTGGGCTGAAATGTAATCTTTTGAGCATTGGGCAGCTCATTGACAAAGGTTACAATGTGTTCTTCAAAGATGATATGTGTACAATCACAGATATACCTCCAAGTAAGAAGATTGTTGCACAGGTGCAGATGACCAGCAATAGAATGTTTCCTCTCAAACTCAAGGCAGATTTGAAGGAAGGAAGAACTATTGCAGCCGTAACACAAGAAGTCTTTCAGGAACAAGTGAAAGATGAGAATTGGTTGTGGCATTTGAGATTTGGACATCTCAATTTCGGAGGCCTGAATTTGTTGCACAGAAAGGGAATGGTAAGAGGATTGCCATTGATTGAGAAACCGGACAGCCTTTGTGAAGGCTGCGTCTTGGGAAAGCAGCACAAAGAAAGCTTTCCAGCGGGAAAGAGTATAAGGGCAAAAGCACCCATGGAAATTGTCCACTCTGATGTGTGTGGACTGATGCAAGTACCATCACTTGGCGGAAACAAATATGTTTTAACTTTCATTGATGATTACACCAGAAAGACATGGGTGTATATGCTGAAACAAAAGAGTGAAGTGTTTGAGAAATTCTGCCACTTCAAAACTCTTGCTGAAAAACAGTGTGGGCATTACATCAAAGTGCTCAGAACAGACAGAGGAGGAGAATACATCTCCCAAGACTTTCTACGTTTTTGCAGAGAGAATGGCATACAAAAACAGTTCACAGCAAGGTACACACCTCTGCAAAACGGTGTTGCCGAAAGAAAGAATAGGACCATTCTTGACATGGTCAGAAGTATGCTGAAGGCAAAACACTTGCCTCATGAGTATTTGGCAGAAGCTGTCACTTGCGCAGTTTACATCTTGAATAGAGGCCCAACTAAAGCTGTCATGAACAGAATACCAGAAGAAGCATGGAGTGGTCAAAAGCAAACTGTCACTCACATGAGAGTATTTGGTTGTGTAGCTTATGCACATGTACCAAATCAGCTAAGGAGAAAGCTTGATAGTAAGGGGGAGAAGTGTGTGTTTGTTGGCTATTGTGAAGAGTCAAAAGCATACAAACTCTATAATCCATCCACTAAAAAATTAATAGTAAGCAGGGATGTGCAGTTCATTGAAGATGAAGCTTGGGATGGAAGTCTAGAAAGAACAGTGAATGTGAAGACAATTGTATCTCATGAAGAAGAACACGAAGGGAAAGCAACAAATAATCCTTCCTTGGTCGTTCCTCCTCCACCACAACAAACTCAGCAAACCACACCACAAGCTGGAATTCGGACAGCCTTAAGAAGTCAAGGCAGTTCTTCTCGAAGCACACCACAGGGATCTGAAATACCCTCAAGTTCGGATGGAACTCCAAGCACACCAAGAAGACCAAGATTCAGAAATCTGAATGAGATTTATGAAAAAGGATAGGTAAGTACCAATACCGGTCTGAATTCATTATTCGTTTTGTATTTTCATGTTGATGACCTAGTTCATTTTGAAGATGTTGAAAATGAAGATAAATGGATTGAAGCAATGAATGAAGAAATTGGTGCAATTGAAAAGAGTAAAACATGGGAGTTAGTGGACCTCTGTGAAGGCAAAGATGCCATTGGAGTTAAGTGGGTCTATAAGACCAAAAGCAATGTTGAAGGCAAGATTGACAGGCACAAAGCAAGACTTGTTGTGAAAGACTACAAGCAGCAACAAGGCAGAGACTATGATGAAACCTTTGCACTAGTAGCAAGGATGGAAACGGTCAGAACAGTGTTGTCTATTGTAGCACAACACAAATGGAAGATTTATCAGATGGATGTTAAATCTGCATTCCTGAATGGAGTGTTAAAAGAAGAGTTTTATGTTGAACAACCTCCAGGTTATGAAGTTGATGGCCAAGAGCATAAATTTTGCAAACTGAAGAAGGCTCTTTATGGGTTGAAGCAAGCTCCAAGAGCATGGTACAACAGAATAGATGCTTACCTGATTGAGAATGGATTTGATAAGTGTGATGGTGAACCCACACTCTACATAAAGGAGAATGACGGTAAGATTATTATTGTTGTTTCATATGTAGATGATCTGATTTTTACTAGCAATGATGCTTCTATCATTGCTGATTTTGAAACAGTCATGAAAAGTGAATTTGAAATGACTGACTTGGGTTTCTTAAGATATTTTCTTGGAATTGAAGTAGACCAAAGTGAAAATGGTGTTTTCATTTCTCCAGATAAATATGTAGAAGCAGTGTTGAAGAGATTTAACATGCAGAACAGCAAAGCAGCTATGACTCCAACAGTAGTGGGGCTGAAATTGACCAAAGAAGACAGCAACAATGATTTGGATCCAAAATTGTACAAGAGCATAGTTGGCAGCCTTATGTACTTGACTGCAACTAGGCCAGACATTATGCACGTTGTGAGTTTAATCTCCAGATTTATGGAAAGACCGAAAGAGACTCATTGGCAGGCAGCCAAGAGGATTCTAGCACTTTCCAGCAGCACTAACCACCCTAACAATCTCCTGCTTTAATTTTGCAGTGAACACAAAATCTGCTAGCTACTTTGTCAGCATTTTACATAAATAATTAATCATTATTTCCAACACTCCCCCTTAATGATTAATGAGGATTTACTATCTTATCTCTTATTTCCAAAAACTGATCTTTTGCCACTGCTTTGGTGAAGATATTTGCTAGTTGATGCTGAGTATTTATATGTTTTAATTCAATATCCTTCTTCTGTACCAAATCTCTAATGAAGTCATATTTCAGGTCAAAATGTTTTGTCCTGTTGTGATGAACTCGATTCTTTGCTAACTTGATGGCACTTATATTATCACAATAAATCACTGTAGGCTGAACTTGTTTTTCTCCAATTTCTTCCAAAATTTTTCTGAGCCAAAGAGCTTGTGTACCTGCTGAGGTAACTGCAACATACTCCGCTTTTGTAGATGAGAGGGCAACAATGCTTTGTTTTTTTAATCAAACCAGAACCAAAAGAGAAACAATTTCCAGATGTGGACTTACGGTCATCAAGACTACCTCCCCAATCTGAATCACTAAATCCAACAAGATTGAACTTTTCAGAAGAGTAGTAATGAAAACCAAAATTTAGAGTGGCTTTCACATACCTTAAAATCCTCTTGGCTGCCTTCATATGTATTTCATATGGATTTGTCATATATCTTGAAACAAGTGAAACTGAATATGTAATATGAGGCCTTGTGTGGGTTAGAAATATCAAGCTCCCCACAATACTTCTGTAAGTTTTCTCATCAACTAAATCAGCACCATCATCTCTACATTACACCTCTCCATGAGCACTTGGAGTAGGGGATGGATGACAATCAAGCATACCAAATTTATTTAACATATCCTGTGCATACTTTGTCTGAAAAATGAAAATCTCATCCTTACTTTGATAAACCTCCATTCCTAGAAAATATTTCATGATGCCTAGATCTTTCATCTCAAACTCATTCATCATAGCAGCTTTGAATTTATCATTCATATTAGAACTACTACCCATATACAATAGATCATCAACATAAAAACTTATGATTACAATATCAATACCTTCTTGTTTGTAGTAAAGGGTAGGATCATTCTTACTTCTCTAGAAGCCATTTTCCTTAAAGTATCCATCAATCCTTGCATACCACGCTCTTGGTGCTTGCTTGAGGCCATACAAAGCCTTCTTCAACTTGTAGACATTATTCTCGTTTCCTTCCACTTCTAAACCTTGTGGCTACTCCACATATACTTCCTCTTCTAAGTACCCATTCAAGAAGGCACTTTTCACATCCATATGATGAATGCTCCACTTTTTATGAGCTGCTAATGAAATCAACATTCTAATGGTCTCCTATCTTACTACTGGCCAAATGTCTCTTCATAATTAATTCCATACTTCTGTGTGAATCCTTTAGCAACTAATCTTGCTTTGTGTCTTTCAACACTCCCATCACTGTTAAATTTAGTCTTATAGACCCATTTGGTGCCAATCTTTTTCTTGTCACGTGGAAGCTCTATCAACTTCCAAGTGGCATTCCTTTGAATGGAATCCATCTCTTCCTGCATGGCTTGCATCCAAACATCATTATTACATGCATCTTCAAAACATGATGGTTCAAATTCAGCCTTGGCTAATAAAGCCAAATTGACTATCTCACCTATTGGGCTTTCTTCATGTGCTTGATATGCACTCCTCTCATAAATATCACTCAATCTTCTTACCTTCCTTGTAGAACTTGGAGAAGGAGACGGACTTGAACTTGATGTTGAAGAAATTGATCAAGGGCTACTTGGTGGAGTTAAGCCACTAGTTACAAAAACATTAGTTGGCTGCTCATGATCATTATCGACAATTATATCATCATTCAAAACAGATTTTGTCTTCTCAACATGTCCTTTTTGACGACTATAAACTCCCCCTTCATCAAAAATTACATCTCTTGAGACAATAAGCTTGTTAGTTAGAGGATTATACAATTTATAAGCCTTGCTTGTCTCACTATACCCAATAAAAATGCATAACTCACTCTTTGCATCTAACTTTTTTCTATTTTGATCAGGTACATCCACATAAGCCAACAACCAAAAACTTTGAAATGATTAACATTAGGCTTTTCTCCATACGAAGCTTCATAAGGAGTCATATTTTCCAGTGCACTGGTGGGGCTACGGTTGAGGATGTATACTGTTGTAGCAACTGCATCTCCCCAATAAGAGTTGCTCAATCCCTTAGTTTGTAGCATGCATCTTGCCATTTCAACCACAGTACGATTTTTTCTTTCAGATATGCCATTCTGCTGGCTTGTGTATGTTGTAGTATGCTACCTCCTGATGCCATTCATATCACAATAAATTTGGAAAGATTTTGAGCAGAATTCTCCTCCACAGTCAGTCCGCAAACATTTGATTTTGCACCCTCTCTCATTTTCTACAAGGGCTTTGAACTTCTTGAATATATCTAGGGCTTCACTTTTGGCCTTCAAAAAATATACCCAACAATTTCGTGAGTAATCATCAATAAAAGTGATGAAATATGATGACTTACCCAAACTCTTAGTCTGCATAGGACCACATATGTCTGAATGAACAAGCTGAAGTGTGTGATGAGCTCTCCATGCACTACCCTTTGGAAATCTTTCCCTTGCATGCTTTCCTTTAGCACATCCTTCACAAACATCCTTATGCTCTTCTACCTTAGGCAAACCAGAAACTAATGCATGTGAGGTTAGAAGCTTCAAACTCTGAAAATTTAAATGCCCATATGTGAGATGCCATAACCAACTTGAATCCTCATAAGCCATATTAGCAAGATTGCTATTATGTTCATCAAACCTCAAGGGAAACATCCTATTTCTTGTCATAGGCACAACAGTGATCACCCTATCTCCCTTATTCTTATCATAGATAGTACATGTCTTATTTTCAAAGACTACTTTATAATTTTTCTCACAGAGTTGCCCAACACTCAACAAATTATGCTTCAATTGTGGAGTATAATAAATGTCATGAATACTCTTGTTGGAGAGGTAAATCCCCTCTACGGATAGAGGCGATCCCTACTAGCCCAAAGGGGGTCTAGCAACAATCAAACAATGCTACACTGCAAGTTCCTAGTTGTAATTAACAAGTGGGTAAAAGAAACCTACTTGGATTCCAACGCTATGTTTGTCGAAGAGATGATCCTCTCGCTCCTTCGCTCCAGCCGATCACAGTCCTCCACTATCCTCGCGGACGGACACCTACACAAGCAAAGAGAGAGCAAACACGGGCGTAAAATCTACTAAAAACAACTATGTATCAGTCAGGAAGGATACAATTTAAATTAATCATTCATAGGACAAATGGAAATGGAACCATAAGAGTAGTCATCTATCTTTATTAATCAGAAAATAGAGTAAGGTACAACCGAAGTCCAGACGCTGAGTCCTTCTCTAGAGGGTCTAGTCAGCATGTCTTCCAAGCATTCACCTTTGAAGCAAATCTCCCAAGTCAAAGAGGTCTCTCTCTCACATACAAGGCAACAAGCTCATAGCCTTCCTCAAGCTCAAAAGCAATCCTCACACAACACACCAAATGCCTACAAAGAGCAGCAATAATGCACTAAGAATTCCTCAATCGAAGTCTATATGTTCCAAACTAGCTGCTCATGGGCAATGGAGGAGGCTTATAAAGGAGAAGGAGTCTCCATGAATAGGTAAAGGATGAGCTTTCCCCAAGATAAGTGGATGGTCAGTCGAACAGACATGCCAGAGAAAGGATGGCGACCTCAACAATGCTAACAACCAAGTCTGGAGGGATCTGGAAGGTTGGTTGTTAGAACAATTTCGCCCAAACAGGATCAGCGCGGGTGAGACACTGAGCTGGC
>APFE030887826.1:0-13719 GCA_000404065.3 Pinus taeda | reverse complement strand
GTCAAAGAAATACCCTCCAAGATCAAGATCAACTCAGCCTCCTACTGCAAAAACTTCGACCTCCTACAGATCCGAAATTTTGTCTTCTGACAACTGCTGCAACTCCTCTTGAAGACTGCGATCTTCTTCGTATGGCCTTCTCTTCCCTTCGCTAGCCTTTCCTTGAGACTTAGGGCTAGAGAGACACCCTAAGTGACCTTCACTCGACTTCCTTTCTCCTTCCTCCAAGATCGAACCAAAGCTAACCCCAGCGTGGAAACCCTAGTTTCGACTTCCACGTGGGAGAGAGAGAACTAGCCCAAGCACTTCGACTTCCTTCGACTTCTTCGTCCTTCTTCTTCGACCTTTCTAAGTCCTCTTCTTCACATAGAATGAGATGAGTGAGTGTGTGAAATGAACGACGAGTTCTTCTCTATATATAGGCTTCTTCAAGGGTAGACGTGGCTCTTCATGTAGGCCGACTTGACATCTTTTAGGCTGACTTGATCTTGGAGGTATTTTGACACTTTAAAGACAAAACAATTTTTTCTTTACAAGATACAATGTGCCCATAAGGTCTTCAATATATGACAATGAATCTTAAACCTATGACAAACCCTAGAAGCACTCAATGGATGCTTGACCTATAAAATAAAAGACCTTGAGCATGAAACCCATGCTCCAATAATAATAATTTCTTTTCATTTTATAATTTAGATTTCATACTTATGAAGGCCGAACCTAGTTACACATTTCTCAATAGGTTGAAGGGAAAACAGTTGGTGTTGTATTGAATTGATGCTAGAATGTGCATTTAAATCCTGTTTTGAACATAAGTTGAACGTTGGGAGCATTGGGATATGTTGAACATTGGTTTCAAGTCCGTTGGACATTTTCTGGGGCATCATTCTTTGCATTGAATAGTGTATGCATTATATTGGGTGAGCGTTCAGTGGAAACAAATATATATAATGGTATGCGCGTGAGAGAGCGATCTGAAACTGAAATCACGACCCATCTATTTGTAAGTTCCCAATATTATCGGTTATGCAAGGATATTGGTCAACACTGTTGCATTTGGAGAGTGCTTGTCCAACAAGAAGCTCTTCACTACACTTTCTCTTGTTAGATTTGTATGCGATGAATTGGATGGATGTTTTGCACGCAAGTTGAATCAAGCATCTACTTTTGGAGTTGTCCTTGACATGGTGACAGATAGGGTGAGCACTGCTGCCCTTCTGGTGGTCCTCTCACATCTTTATAAGCCTTGCTTTATGTTCTTTTTAGGTATGCTTGCACTTGATATTGCAAGTCATTGGTGTTGAAAATTTGGTAGCAAAGGGATGAATTTCTAAAAATAGAATGTCTAAACTTATAATGTCTAAAAATAGAAAGTCTAAAAGTATGACTTTCCAAAATTAGCAAATCACCTTGCATCAATTGGTAATCAAGTATTGTTGATGGAAAATCCCTTCTGATCGTCAATCAATCCTAATAGTTAAATTTCAACTTAATCATCAATATTATCATTAATATTATTATTATTATTCTTATGGTACTATTATATTATTATTAAAAAGAAAATCAAGTCACTCAATCATAGCTATTAATAATGTTCTCTTACACTCTCATTATTGGCATGGCATATTCCTCTTACACTCTCATTAATTCTCTTACACTTAATAAAAGCTCGTCATAAAAGATTCCTCTTACACTCTCTTACGCTCTCATTAAAGCATGGCATAAAAGATTCCTCTTAGGCACTCTGTAATGCATATGTTACATTCTCTCATTTATGGCATAAGTTACTAAGACATGCATTTCTCTCCTTAATGGCATGAGTTACACTCCCTACTTGGCATATGTAACTCTCCCTCAAGGCATGCGAGTTACTCCTCCTTTATGATTCAAACTCCTTTCTCCTCCTATATATATGTGCCTCTCATCCTCTCTTCTTACTATGTGTGCATTGTGAACAGAGAATTCAAACTTGAGAGAGTTGGAGAGAGTTGAAGAAGATTGTGAGAGAGAGACTTGGAGAGTAAGAGAAAAACTTGGTGAGCCATGGGTGATTCAGTGCTTCAGTGTTTTAATGTTGATTCAGTTGAAGGGAAGGTTGATTCAGTGTGTGCATTTGTTGCTGCTACTTATGATCTTCATGCTACAACTTGTTCAGATTTGGGTGAACTTACTCATTCTCTTGATCTCTCATTGTACTCTGTATCTCTGCTAAACAATTGCTTTCTAATAGAAGAAGAATCTAGGGGTTTTTCCTTGGTCATTGGACCTAGATTCTCTGTGTCTATTTGTGTTCTTGCATATGGTATATATGGTGTATGTTCTATCTACAATTGCTTAATTAATATTGCAGAAGAAATAAGTTTTGGAATAAGTAATTGTTGCAGCATAAAACATCAAAATTTCAACATGGTATCAGAGCTTTGGTGAAGACAAACTCAAGAAGACAAGCTCTATTTGCAGCTCTCTTTTTGTTGGAATATCTCTTATTGTCCGCTTCATTTTCAACTCTCTTTGATGAAATATCTTGTTGAGAAATTTGGGATAGACAATTATTGTATTATTTAATTTGATTTCTCTTCAATCCATGACATTTTCTTATGGCACTATATTATTATTATTTAATTATGTTCATTATTGAGACAAATGCCAATAATAAGATCACAATGCAAACACAAGAACATCATATGTAGGCTGCTAGCTAGGGCCAAAACCTCTTCTAGAGAGGAAAATCCACAAAAAATCTCTTCTTATAGAATTTCAACAAATACTTCCAAGACCTTGACCTTGACCCAAGCCCAAACCTTCCAAGAGTTGAGCTAGCCAAACCCCAAACTTGTCTCAACAAAAATATGAAATTAGGAAACCATAGATTCTCCAAAGAACTCGCACGTGTGGTCAGGCCGAGACAAAAATTCACTCCTACTTCCTCACTAGCCTCAAAACTTCGTTCCTCTTTCTGCTAGATCATACCTCTTCTATTTTGTTACTTGGATCAAAGATCTATCTTCGTGGGTGTTTTTTTTAAATGAGAGGAGGCTCCTCTTTATATAGGCTTCCTTGGGTGTGGATTAGGCCTATTTAGGCCAACTTGAGGAAGGCTGTTCGACCCATCTCTTGGAGGCTTCTAGACACAACAAATTACAATAAATATTTTTCCTTCTTATTACATGGGCCCTCAAGGGCTAGTACATCATGACCTTGACTCTTGACTTGACAACAATACCCCCAGAGCACTCAATGGGTGCTTTGACCTAGGACCACAACATGTTGGGCAAGAAACCCATTTCAATAAAATAAATTTTCTTTTTACCAATAAATTTTTCTTTTCTTTTCTTTTGACTAGTACATCAATAATTACATCAAGTCATGACTCAAGTACAATTATGAAAACCGACACTAATTACATTTCAACTCTCCCTCTTAACTAGGGAGGTACTCATAATTGACCACAGGTACAAGGATAGTATTTTCATTGAATCATTCTCATAAGAAGAGTCAGATTGGTAAGCCATCTTAAGCATCAAAACTATGATCAATATACGACCAATATTGTCAACATAGAAAGGTCTTGACTAACAAGCTCTATCTCTTCATAGATCAAAGCGTAATGTTGGGAGGTTTTATGTGGGACACCACACTACCTCTTAAGGCACATACCCCATCTGGATGTTCACAAGGTATATCCTTCTAGTACCATTCCTTTCTTGGATGTACACATCCTCAAGGAATTTCCTCTTCGACCACTCTTACCTATTCGATGCCTTGTCAGAGCCTCATTGAGTGTCGGTCACCAAAATACTTCCTATCTTGGATTCCAAATCGTCAAGGAGATTTGTCTCATATGCTTACCCAATCCTTCAGACGCCATTCTCTCCTCATGGCCTTCTCTAAGACTTACGACTGTTAGTCCTGGTCTAGTGCATGACACATGAAGTAGAGAACCATATCCGTCACTCCCTCTCTACTAGGGAGAAGTGTCCATCATCAACTACTATGATAGTAGCTCTCAGGGCTCTATCATTATCATCACACGTGTGAGCTTTCTTTGATCCTCATATAGCCCTCTATGTACGACATCATCATCATAACAGGGTTCACCAGCACTCTCCACATCACTAGTCTGTATTTGCTGCATCTTCACGAACCAATCGTTATAGAGTTCGAACATGGTTCCCTTTGAACATTCAGAAAGTGATCCACCAAGACATGATCATCAAACCATCCGTGACCTACTATCACATCTGACATTGTGGTGTACATCAATTCCTTAGACCAAGTACCAAGGTAGCAACCCATTGGAGTCATTATATCCTTCCTAAAGTGAATCTTCTTCATATAGCAAAATTGTGCAGAACCTAACAGTATATCATGTCTTCCTCAACATCATGGTCTTCCTTCAATCTTCATTAGAGGCATCAACAAGTCTCATCCAATCATCTAGCCCTGTTCTTTATTTTCCAAAATGAGGTCCATCGAGCTGCAATTGAATTAGCAAACTTTTAAGAAGCCTGCTCTAAAACAAAGAGAGTAGTGATACCATCATGGCCATTCCTCCTAAGATGGAGAAATCACTCCATGACATCACAAAGGAGGATCCATAAATTGACTTACAACAAGATCTTGTTTTATTAGCTCGCTGATTGTTGTCTTAGGTTTCATGAATCCTTTCATATGCTACTATTAATTCTTATCTTTCAGGCATCCATAGTCCTGCGATTATACCATGAATCTATCTTTATGCTTCAGAGTTCCCAAGGATCCAAGGGTCCTTATAGTGCCCTCCTTCCATCATGCTTACCAAAATGGAGGATCTGCTCATCCTCTTCTTTTACTTTCTCTACTTGCAGCATTCATTGACAAGTATACCCAAGCAAAATATATAATAATAAAAGCATGATGTCAATCTGTCAATCTAGGATTACCATGAGATTTAGAGGGTGTATACCTAGGGTTTTCAAGTGCCAACTGTAGACCAAGGGTTCCATATATAAGTTATCAACCTTATCCATGCCTACTCGACATGAGCCCTAGACTGTACACAAACCCTAAGAACTAGGGGTTAGGGTTTCTTTGAGGGATCAGAGTTAGGATTTCCATATGACAAGGGTTTTACTTATCTCGTTGAAGGTCTTCAGATATCAATACCTATATCAATAGTTTTAACAATAAACCCTAGAACCACTAACGCCACAATAATTCATGAAGGACCCTTAATAAAATATACCATACATACCTCAAGGTTAGATACCTTTATCGAAGTGGTCTGCAATTCCAGATGCCATGGTTCCTTCATCATATTTCCTTAAGGTGAGCACCTTTACTATATTTATTTGCTCATCTTTTCCTGCTTTGGGAACAATATACTATTTCTCTTCTACTTGTTTATCAATGATGCACAATTCTAGAGGACTGTCTTCCTTCAAAGAGATGACTGTCATAACATCGTGACCCTACTTACTGCCTCTGGATTACTATCTCTCTTCAATATCAACAAACCGCTCTTCTTTTGAATCCTCTTTGAAAGGTACAGGTCACTGTAAGTGTAATAATACTTCTTATAGCCGAGAATTTTCTTCAAGGTGTTGACTAATAATGACTGATAACAAACACAAAATTGCCTTGTGCTGATTTACTGTCACAATGATCTTCCCATTACCTGTAGCTATCTGTCCTTCTGAACATGACCAAATCAATATGCAACTTATTCACTTGTATCTATACCCTAGGATTAGGGTTCCCAAAAATAGAGATCCTTGACACCTTTATAGATCAATACTTTCAACAATAATACCACTGTCAATCAATTGAACCTTTACAACTGTAGGTTGGCCTCACTGACATGCCCATGTTTAACTTATATATATGCCACTCTTGTCATTGTAGAATGCACAAATTCTTCACTCTTTCGTGGATCTCATACAAAGTCTTATACAGGCGAACAAATGCAATCATAAACAATGGTGACTGATGCCAGATGAATATACTATCTAGATAGGCCTAGAGTGCCTATACCCAAATGGATCTAGGTCTCCTCTTGCGAATTTTGAGAGATAGATACATAGGTCTAATGAACATGATATTATGATTGTAAGCGAGCTTACATGGAGGTCTTGACTCCTTTCCACAAGATGATTGAAGCCTTCACTATGCAAGATGACGTTCAAACCGTGCTCAGAACTTGCACCTTGAATACACAAAGGCAGGGAATGGATTTTTCGATTTGCAATGACACTTTCCTTCAGAATTTCGACACCTTTGACAATGATTTACAAGTATGACATATACTCAAAATAGTCCTCCAATGAGTTCGTTCTAGGATCAAAGATATGCGCAACTAAGAGATAATCTCAGCTTCTTTTGGAGTCTTCTTTTGTAGCACTTGTGCTCAGAATAATAGCACAAAATTTTCGGATCTCTGATAGCAGTAGAAACTCCTTTCTAGGGCTACTGGTATGAAATAGAATGATGCTACAAAAATTTGGACTATGCACATAATATTTCTCTTGTTTCTAGAGATATTGTAGATGCCAAAAGATAGTCCTTGGGTACCTTGCAATGCTTAGAAATAAATTTGCATATATAACAAAGATAAGAAGATGCTTAAAAATATTGAATCATTGGATGCGCATTGTAGACCTTGAGATCACTTTTAGACCTTTGCTCCTACATCAAGAAATGCGACCTCCTTTGATAAGATTGTCTAGCCTTTCGTTCCACAGGAATAAACCTCTTTATGCCCTTGTTCTTCTATAGATGTGTCTGCAGCCAATTAGGGCTAATGGGGATGCCCAAAAAGGTTCGATCTTCTTGCCAATGAGAGCGGTCTTGGGTGGGCTTCTTCTTTACCTAATCAGTTCCTTGAAACATTGTTTAAGTGCCCTTCAAATGATCTTAGTCTTACACTATAGGCTATGGTCTTATCTCTGCAATTTAGGGCTAGAAGAAGTGCCTAGAAAATTGATCTAGATGCCTCAACAAATCCGACCTAGGGTAATTGACTTCCTTGAGCAGATATAATGCCAAATTGATCTTCTTTCCATCCTCTGTTCAAAGCCCTAGCTTTGATACCATGTTGAGAAATTTGGGCCAGATAGTTATGGTATTTATTTAATTTGATTTTTCTTCAATCCATGACATTTTCTTGTGACATTATTATTATTATTTAGTTCTATTCATTATCAAGACAAATGCCAATGAGAAGATCAAAATGCAAACACAAGAGCACCAGATGTAGGTTGCTAGCCAGGGTCAAAACCTCTCCTAGAGAGGAAAACTCACAAAAAATCTCTTCGTATAGAATTTCAATGAATACTTCCAAGACCTTGACCTTGAACCGAGACCAAACCTTCCAAGAGATGAGCCAGACAAACCTCAAACTTGACTCTGTAAAATATGAACTGAGGGAACCCTAGATTCTGTAAAGAACTCGCACGTGTGGGCAGGAAGAGAAAAAATTCACTCCTACTTCCTCGCTAGCTTCCTCAAAACTTCGTTCCTCTTTCTGCTGGATCATACCTCTTCTATTTCGTTACTTGGATTAGGGATCTATCTTCTTGGATGTTTTTTTTTAAATGAGTGGCGGCTCCTCTTAGCTCTGTTTCGGCCGACATGAATAAGGCTGGCTGACCCATCTCTTGGAGGCTTCTAGACACAACGAATTACAATAAATATTTTTCCTTCTTGTTACATGGGCCCTAAAGGGCTAGTACATCATGACCTTGACTCTTGACTTGACAACAAGACCCTTATAGCACTCAATGGGTGCTTTGACCTAGGACCACAACATGATGGGCAAAAAACCCATTTCAATAAAATAATTTTTCTTTTTACAAATAATTTTTTCTTTTCTTTTATTTTCACAAGTACATCAATAATTACATCAAGTCATGACTCAAGTACAATTATGAAGACTGACACTAGTTACATTTCAACATATTTCTTGCTGTCTGCACCATTTGCAACTCTCTTTCTGTTGAAATATATCTTGTTGTCCCCTCCACTTGCAACTCTCTTTTTGCTGAAATATCTTTTGTCGTCCGCTCCATTTGGAACTCTCTTTTTGCTGGAATATCTCTTGTTGTTCGCTCCATTTGCAACTCTCTTTTTGTTGAAATATCTCTTGTTGTTCCTTCTACTTGTTGCTCATTTTCTTTTGAAATATCTCCTCTTTTGTTGCTGAAATTTTATAGCTAAATTTTTTGCTGAAATTTTACTACTGAATTTTACTGCTAAAATTTTGTTGCTACTGTTTTTCTAAGATTTCAAGGAACCCAAGATATTATAGTAATTTTGAAGATAGTAATTAAGGTTTTACACATGTTTGATAGTTGTGGTTTTGGTATTTGTTGATGCATGCACAAGTAAAGAGTAGTTTTACTTCTGTTTATGCATGTGCAAGAAAGTGTTCTCTTGAAAAGAAGTTTAATGCATAATAATAATAATAATAATAATTTTTATTAATGTCCAACGAATGACCACAAAGTAGGTCAAAGGGACTGTCGGTTACATAAGGGGTCGTGCCCAGTAGGAGAACCAAAACGGTCTCCTCAGAAAGACAAATACTGAAAGAAAGATAGGAAATAAAAAAAACGAGGCGGGTCGGGAAGAGCGTATGGAGCTCCGATCCCGGCCACGCCGACTGAACTCTAGACTGCGTCGCAGGATTACTGGTGAACAAGACCCTAGGGACGCGAATGTGGGAGTCCGATTCTCCTAACATCTGAGGTCGAGAGAGGAGAACTGTGGGTAGTTCAATAAGGTTTGCTGGTTTGAAACGGTAGGCGCTGGTTGCCTCCCATTGTGTTGTCTCCGTGATCTAATGATCCTGGTCCGCCTCTCGGGGAGATGCCTGATACGGTTCTGCTGCTGGGCCCTCGTAGGTAAGGGGCTTCTCCTCTTAACTGAACGAGGGTTTGTCAATATGTGTGAGCCAGCTTGATCAGTATTCTCACTGGTTGATCTCTTAACTCCTCTGGCTGAGGGAAGTATGCTGAAGAAGGAGGTGATCTGGCGAGTAGTGTTGGGTCGGACGGGAGGCTGGAGGATATGTTCTCGATGCTTGAGAGTCTCCTGGATATAAAGATCATGAAAGAATAACTGATGTAAAATGAATGCTGAAGATAGGGGGATTTTGACTCTCTCATAATCTTATTGGTTTTGGTAATTTTGATATTAGTTTACTAACAATAGTGGTTGTAAGTAAAAATCATGACTTTTGCAAAAGATGGAATGATACTTTTTTAAACTAACCTCTTTTGCAACAAACAAAGATGGATTATAACTAATATCATTGCATGCAATGAAGTCAATTTGTATAATTATTATTACATGCCTTCACTCTGGGATCAAGATTTGAAGATCTTTATAAAATTAATGGAAGACTTATGCATGTATTCATTCATTATATGTAATCATCAATATAAACTATGGCACCAAAAGTTCCCTCATCTTCACTGTTAAGCATTACCTCATGTGAGAAAGATGGTTTCCCAAATAATTGAGATTAAAGTGGATCATAATGGAGTGTACCAAGTGGTGTTGTAGAAGATGCATATGACTGATGGATAATGGTAAATTATGGAGGCCAGATCAAGAGGGAGCTAACAACTTCCTTCAATCCCCATTAAAAATAAGTATTTTCAAGTCTTATGTTCTCACTGCTTTGGTTTAGATTTATCTTTATAGATCATTGGTTATTCTTCCTGCATGAGTATGTGAATGATTCTTTCACCAACTTCTTGATGAGAATGCAATCAAGAAAAACTGACCTTGAAGATCATCTGGATGTAGAATAATGCAAGAACAATAAACTCAAAGAGGAAGCTGGTGCAAGATAACGAAGGAGCCACTCTCACATCTAGAAAAGAAAGAAAGCCCTGCCTCATCACCAAATGTCGAGCCATCCCATGACTTGAGTGGAAATGAAGTGGATAAGAGCTGAAGACTTTTGCAAATAAGTTGGATTCATGAAAGAGACCAACATATCATATAACCTAGAACAAAATGGGCACTTAAGGATTTCTGACAACCCTATCTACTTTGATGTGCTAAAGGAAAAGCGTACCAAGCTGGAAGCTTTAGGTAAGAAAGTTATGATTGTTGGTTATTGTGAAAATTCTAAAGCTTACAGAATATATGTGCATGGTAAAAGAACTATAGAGCTTAGTAGAGATATAACATTCGCTAAAGATGCAGTTCTTTGAAAAGATATAGACACTCCTCATCCTGTTAATGTTGAAAGACAAGATGATGTCTTGGATTCACAAGAAGATCCCGAGCCTGAGCTTGATCTTGCCGATGAACCCATGGATTCCATGGACTCCTTGGATCCTTCTCCATGTGCTAAAAGGAGACCTTTATGGCTTCATGCCACCCTTCAAGATGTTGATAAACATGCTGCTCCTAGAGGAACCTTCAGAGAAAGAAAGAAACCATGCTGATTCCAAGGATATGTTGTAGCCATGACCAACTTTATTCAAGCTTAACAATGCACTTTTGAAGTTGTGAAGCCTAAAGTGTGGAAAGATGCAATGGTTGAAGAATATGAGTCCATCATTCATAATGATGTATGGGAAGTGGTTCCAAGACCACAAGGTAAATCTGTTGTGTCTTCTAAATGGTTGTATAAAATTAAACATGGTGTTGATGGCAGTATTGAAAAAAAATATAAAGCTAGATTTGTGACCAGAGGGTTCTCTCAGAAAAAGGGAATAGACTATGATGAAATCTTTGCACCTGTTTCCCATTATACAACCATCCGATCTATTGTGGCTCTCGCTGCTAGCCAAGCATGGTCCCTTCACCAAATGGATGTGAAGTCTTCTTTTTTGCATGGCTTCCTCAAGGAAGAAGTATTTGTGGATCAACCACAAGATTTTGAAGTACATGATCGGAAAAATCATGTGTGTGGACTGTAGAAAGCCCTCTATGAATTGAAGCAAGCTTGAAGAGTCTATTATATCCGCATTGATAGCTTCTTGATGAAGCTTGGTTTACTAGAAGTAATGTTGATCCAAATCTATACTTCAAGACAGTCCAAGGTATGCCTTTTGATTTTAGTATTATATGTTGATGAGTTATTTGTGACCGGTGGTGAACCTCTTATCCACCAGTGTAAGAGGGAGTTAACTTCTAAATTTGAAATGAAATATCTTCATTTGATGCACTACTTTCTGGGTCTTGAAGTATGGCAGAAACCTGATGAGATTTTCCTTAAGGAAAATGTGTTGTCAAGTTGCAAGAAAGATTTGGTCAGAGAGAATGTAAATCCATGAATACTCCAATGGAGATGAACTTCAAAAAGTTGTGTGGTAAAGTTGCAGGTCTTGATTTGGCAAATCCTTTTGAGTATCAACCACTGATTGGGGCATTGATGTTCTTAGTGAACACTAGATTGGACATATGTTTTGCGGTCAATACTCTAAGCCAATATATGATTTAGCCATCACATGCACACTGGATTGCTGCAAAGCATGTGTTGAGATACCTGCATGGGACCATCAATTTTGGATTGAGATATACTGCTGGAGATGTAAGACTATATTGGTACTCTGATGCTGATTAGGCTGGTAACTCTGCTGATAGAAAAAGCACATTTGGATGCTTCTTTAGCTTGGGATTTGCCATGATATCTTAGATGAGCAGGAAGCAAAAGTCTGTAGCCCTCAACATGTTTGACGCTAAGTACATTTCTGCTAGCATGGTTAGCTGTGAGGCAGTATGGTTGAGGAAGCTCTTTGGAGAGTTGTTTGAGCATGTGCAAGATACAACAATAATTTACTGCAACAATAAGAGTGGGATTCGACTTGCAAAATATCTCGTGTTCCATGACGAGTCCAAGCATATTGAGATCAAATATCACTATATTCAGGATATGGTGCGAAGAGGAGCAGTAAGACTCCATTATATAGTGACTGATGACCAGATTGCCAACATTCTTACCAAGCCTTTGCTGAAAGGAAAGTTCTTGGCTTTCAAAGACCACTTGGATTGACGAATGTGACCCTTCCCAGAGAGGGTGGTCATGGGTGATGAGTCTTGGATATGCGAGGTCCTTGTCATGTATTAATAAGTGGATACCCCCAAGCAGTGATGAGTCTTGGATGTGCGAGATCCTTGTCATGTGTTGGCAAGTGGATCCCCCCAAGCAATGATGAGCCTTGGATGTGCGAGATCTTTGTCATGTGTTGGCAGGTGGATCTCCCCAAGCAATGATGAGCCTTGGATGTGCAAGGTCCTTATCCTATGTTGACAAGTGGATCCCCCAAGCAGAGATGAGACTTGATTGCGCAAGATCCTTGTCATGTGTTGGCAAGTGGATCTCCCCAAGCAATGATGAGCCTTGGATGTGCGAGATCCTTGTCATGTGTTGGCGATGTGGATCCCCCCAACCAGTGATGAGCCTTGGATGTGCGAGATCCTTGTCATGTGTTGGCAAGTGGAACCCACCAAGCAGAGATGAGACTTGGTTGTGTGAGATCCTTGTCATATGTTGGCAACTGGCAATCCCCCCAAGTGAATAGAGGGTGATGGATGAATCTCCCCTATGATGATTCTTTTTCATTGGAGTGAGACATCATTGTTCAAGATGATACAGAGCAGGGATGAACAAAGATGAGTAGAGGAAGCAAAGATCTTTTGTTGCAGAAAGAAATTCCTCCCTCGCTGAGAGGGAGTGTTGAAAATTTGGCAGCTCATGGATGAATTTCTAAAAATAAAAAGTCTAAAAATAAAAAGTTTTAAAATAGAAAGTCTAAAAATAGAATGTCTAAAAGTATGACTTTCCAAAATTAGTAAATCACCTTGCCTCAATTAATAATCAAGTATTGTTGATGGAAAATCCCTTTTGGTCATCAATCAATCCTAATAGTTCAATTTCAACTTAATCATCAATATTATTATTATTATTATTATTCTTATGATACTATTATATTATTATTAAAAAGAAATTCAAGTCACTCAATCATAGCTCTCATTAATGTTCTCTTACACTCTCATTATTGGTATGACATATTCCTCTCACTCTCTCATTAATGCTCTTACACTCTCTTACACTTAATAAAAGCTCGTCATAAAAGATTTCTCTTACACTCTCTCACGCTCTCATTAAAGCATGTTGTAAAAGATTCCTCTTATGCACTCTTTAATGCATATGTTTCATTCTCTCCTTTATGGCATAAGTTACTAAGGCATGTATTTCTCTCCTTAATGGCATGAGTTACATCCCTAATTGGCATATGTAACTCTCCCTCAAGGCATGTTAGTTAATCTTCCTATATGATTCAAACTCCTTACTCCTCCTATATATATGTGCCTCTCATCCTCTCTTCTTACTACTTGTGCATTGTGAAAGGAGAATTTGAACTTGAGAGAGAGTTGGAGAGAGTTGAAGAAGATTGTGAGAGAGAGACTTGGAGAGTAAGAGCAAAACTTGGTGAGCCAAGGTTGATTCAATGCTTTAGTGTTTCAGTGATGATTCATTTGAAGGGAAGGTTGATTCAGTGTGTGCATCTGCTATTGCTACCAATGATCTTCTTACTACAACCTGTTTAGATTTGGGTGAACTTACTCATTATCTTGATCTCTCATTGTACTCGGTATTGTTGACCCTGCCGCCCGCACCTACCTACCAGTTAGCGAGAAAAGCCTTCAACCCCACAAGGTGTGGTTGGTGGCAGGGAACTCAGAGAAGGGGCTGTCACACTAATCCCAACTCTCTCC
>APFE030887819.1:0-15721 GCA_000404065.3 Pinus taeda | reverse complement strand
TCATCACCTTGCTCATAAGTCTCGGTGTCTGACATGGTTTTGGAGCAAGATGGGCAAGCTGAAAGATAAATAGAACTGCTGCCTCTACCTGCAAAAATGCTGAGAAGTATGCTGTTTTCAAGGGGAAAAAATCATAAGGGAAATGTTAGGGGAGGCATTTTTAAGAATTTGGGATGGGAAATTTAGTATTTAGTGCAAATGAGAGAAGAGATAGATATATTACAACATTTGTGAATTGAATTTCATAGGGAACAAGGAGGGAAAAAGAGGGACTTAAAACCTTGAAAAACACACAAACCCTAGCATAATGCCTACATTAACAACAGCCAAATTCACCCATTCTCTTGCAAATCTTAAAGGATAAAACCATTAGACACATCATTATTTAATCATCCCTTGGCATCATTGATGAATTTAGAGCCTACCTCGATCGAATTGGCACTTGGGAGGGCGATTTGATTGATTTGGAGGGTTTCTGGCAAACTCAGGTCGAGTGGTCGTGCCCCAGGTTTGAGTGGTCGCGCCCCCTCTGAGTGGTCGCGCCCCTTCTGAAAATGCACTGTAGGAGTGGCGCTGAGTGGTCGCGCCCCGCCCAACTGGTCGCGCACCTGGTTCGAGTGGTCGCGCCCCTTGGAAATGAACCTAATTGCTGCAAATCGCCTTCTTTGAGCTCTCTCTTGTGTTTTGTAAGCTTGCAAATGCATAATGAGGCTATGTAGAGGGAAATTTAGTCTTTATAGGCCCACATTAGAAAAAATTAAATCATCAAACCCACTTTCTAATGTTGTATGTTTTGACATTCATTTTAACACTGTTTTAAGTTTCACTTTGCCTGAAATTGATCTTTTGAGTGCTTTAACTTGGTTCTTTTTGCAGGTTGACTGTCTGGTGGACTCTGGCGAGGAAACCAGGGTTATTGCCGGCATTCTGAAGAATTTTGAAAATTTTCCTTATTTTTGTAAATTTCACATGACCTTGGGTTTAAAAATAGGGTTTTTAAATCCAAGGTATAAATGAGCTGAGACTGATGAAAAATATCAATGGAAAATATTTACATACCTCCTTCTGGCTTGCTGGGGACTATTAGACCTTTGACTGATGACCTTGCAGTGATTTTGACCAAAACCCTAGACCTAGACTTGGGATTTCAAGACAAAAATAAAACAAGTGTGACACAAGCTTTTTCAAATGATATGACCTGATTCCAGCAAAGCCAAGAAGGGAACAAAGACCAGCTCCTCCATCAGTGTTATGGCATGCCTAACGGGATGCAAAACTGATGCTGATGAGACACCTACCTATGCATATGCAAAGAGCTGTTGATCACCGATGGAGGGCTCAAGACCGACACTAACAGATCATACCTTTGTGTGTTCGTATTTTCCGAAAGAGAATTAGTTTGTTGTTCTAACCTTGACATATGCATTTGTCGACTTGCGATGATATTATCTAACCTTGTATCCAAGTTGCTTTCTGGTTCCAAGGCAGGCTTTCTTTCAACATTCTCGCTTGTGTCCTCTTGTATTAGAGTAGGCATGTCTCCTAATATTTGGGAAGTTTCTTCATCATGAGTGATTCACATATTCAAATTGGAATTTTCATTCATATTAGAAGAAAATGGAACAAGACTTGGACTAATTTCTGCTGGATCGGGCATAGGAGGCAGGGAATAGTTATTCTCAACACAATCTGAAGATTCTTCATTCATGAGTTCGTTCTCAATATCATATTTTAGACAATTAAGATGAAATCACATATTAAAATCCCTAACAGATTCATCTTCTTTTCATAGATATTCAATTTCATCATATACATGATCATAATCATAGCAATCAAATTTACAAATGAAAGCCTTAACAAATTGGTCCCAGCTGTGAATTGAGGCAACTGGGAGGGTTCTACACCAGTTTCTTGCTTCCGCTGTGAATGTGAGAGTGAAAATTCTACATAAAATGCCTTCGTCAATTCCTTGGACGTTTGAACTTAAAACATTTTGAATAAATTGAAGAGCATGTTTAAAAGCAGAAGAATTACTCTTACCATTGAATTTTACCTGAGACAAGAGTCTTACCACTTCAAGTGGGGTGTTGGAAGAGGCACAAACATGGATACAACTCCAAATGGGAAGTTTGAGAGAAGCCATCCTAATTCAAATATCACAATTGCCCACAACTCCAATAGACAACATGTTTAGGCCCTCCTTCTAGCGCCAAATATGTTGAAGCCCCAAAAATCGGGTCGACAACAAGGGGGATACCCACCCGGTCCGGACCTTGATTGGTAGCTCCTTATCCGTTTGGTACAGCGGGTCCAACTGGGGAGAATGGGACCAGTTTCCCAATCTAAGGGTGTGTGTGTGTGTGCAGAATTGGATGTTCCTGATCTAAAAGTTCCTATCTAAACTACTTTAATCTAACTCTATGCGATTGTAATCTAATGAAAACAGCACATCTAATCTATGCTAACCCGGGATGTAGTTCTTTTATTATGCGATCTGAAGAGATTTCAAATAATAACTGGTAATAAAGATCATTCAGCGATTATAAGAATGGAAATCAATTAAGATGAACCACTTTGCATAAAAAGTTAGGCAAAACAGTTGTGAACAGCATATCGCATAATACGTTATTCACACATTAAACATAAATAAATGGCTCCACCGTACAAAAGTGCCAAATGGTAACACAAACATTCATGTAATAACATGTAAGCAACTAAAAACTGTATATTGCCTTAAGAATATAAGCAGAAATGATCAAGAGATAAAAGTACCATTTATGACTGGTCCTACTCATAAGCTTCAAGCAACAATGATTTATCTTTCCTTGTTCTAATATCTACTAAGAGTACAGAAGTGCAACATCAGTAGCAGATACAAATGCAAACATTAATAAATCTTGATCCTTCCATTCATCAAAACCTCCTCTGAGGGTGCAAAAGTGCATGTTCTGAGGAAAGTTTTGACAAATTTCTGGACCCTTCTCTAAATGCATGAGAAGGGTTTAAATACTACTAACTAAATCTAATAATAGTTTATTTACAAAAAATGAGGATGCGGTTTTCAAATGACCACCCTTTTTCTAATCTAATTTTTAAGCAAAAAATAAGATTCGAAACTAAACTATTTATGTATCTGGTCTTTAAAGCTGCATGTATTCAACATTTGTTTAAGGAGAGTCGGTTGGCTAACTTCTGTTTTGAGCTGGGCTGAGAAAACGGAATCGATGAGTGTTGGCACCACCTTTTCAACCGCATTAATGATACATTTCACGGTCATCTACTAACTATGCGGTTTTACCAAATATGTCCAGTAACATTCCCAATTTAATCTTTTTAGTAGTTGGATTTATTTTTCCTTTTCTTGTGCTTTCTACTTCCAACCCTCCTCTAATTTTGGTTTGTTTGGTAAATATCCCGGAGTAGTTTCAGCGATTAAATTTGCCCTGTGCAAATTTTCATTTATACAGTCAATGAGAACACTTGCTGTCGTAGCTATTGTTCCTACCACTTTTTCTGCTTCTTTGATTTGATCATCCCACTTACTAAAGAGAAACTCTTTATGATTCTCATTTATCCTGGGTGCCCTGCCTCTTTTCCTTCATCTTCATCCTGCCAAGTCAGATAATCAGTCACCTATTTGTCAACCAAATCATAGTCGCTTCGTAATTCAACCACTTGATTAGTGATCTTATCACTCATTTCGCAATAGTAACTCCATTGTGATATCTTTTGTCCCAACACTTCTTGTTGTTGCAGTAGTTGTTCTTTCAAGGCAATAGAATCTGAAATAAACTCTGTAAGCTTAGGCTCATCTTTATGCATCTCTTGTAAATTTTGCAATTGTTTTCCTTTCTCGTCCAGACTTCTTTGATAACCTATTTGCATTTGCTGGAAATCTTCCTGCAACTTTTCAAGCTGTTTTTGTGCCTCATTATTAGTATTGGCCTGTTGCAATTGTTGTTGCAATAACTGTATTTGATCTTCTTGTTCTTTTAACAATTGTTGTACTTCTGATGCTTTGTCAATAGTCGCAGAAGCATATGCTCCTGCGATCTGAGACAGTTTAGTGAGATTTTCAGTTGGATTAATGTTGGGGTCTTTCCATAAGACGTCCAATTGCTCAGCGTCTTGATGCAGTGTATTTTCTAATTTCCTTTTCTTTCTCTGTCTTCTTACTACTACTTTATGTTGAGGACTATAAAAGATGTCCAGAGGAGGAATTTGTTCTATATTAAGTACAAGCTCAGAAGATGGAGTGATAGGAGCATGTTCTTTTTCTGAGATATTGCTGACTATGGTTGGGATTACTCCTTCTGCAATCTGAGTATTGCTCGTAGGTGTTTTTGGGATTTGTCCTTCAAGATTGATCAGTTCATTGAAGGTTTCCCATTCCTTATCCAGCTTGGTTATGACAGGTGGTGATTTGATGATGAGAGAGGGAGGATCTTTTTGTGGGCAGGTAATAACTTGCTGTTGTGGAATTTCCATTGACTGAGCCGTGTCCTTAGCTACCTCTTTGCTCTTATTTTGTTCGTTCCTGGATCTTTTAGAATGTTTAGATACTTCTTGCGTAGACTTAGATTTAGATCTGGAACTGCTTGAATTTCCACTCAGGCTAATGCTTGGAGTTGGTTCTCTAGCAGGTAATCGTAGCTTTTCTAAAGGAATAGTGGCCAATCGTTTTTCCCTGTATACCATGAAATTTTGAAAGTCTTCTGGAGATAATTGCGATTGGGCTTTACGCAAAATTTCTTGAAGCGAGCCTTTATTTTGGAATAAGTCATCAAATAAATCCTTTTTTCCAAAGAACACTTTCACCTTGACTGTAGTTGTGAAATTCTGAGCAATTTCATTTAGGTCAAATGGTCTTGCCGGGATTTTAAATAACTACAGACATGTTATATTCTGTATTTCTGTAAACGCATGACCTACATCGAACAACGAAAAGGCCCCACAAACCACAGGAAACTGTGGCCATATCGCCTTCTTCTCGTCCTTTAAATCCTTTGTCAGGCCGCCTTCTGAACAGGTTTGATATGCAATTTCTCGAGCCAAAAGTTTATCAGGGATATACAAAGGTAGAACATGGGGGGGCACAGTGCTTCCAAATACTCTAACATAGGTGAATAATTCCTCCCCGAACCATCTTGCGATGGGGATGATATCTATCTGTGCCTCAGGTGAGAACCTCGGGGGGTCTTTATCAGATAACATTCTATACAAGGGTAGGATAAGCCCATGACAAATTTGGTAGAAATGTGGAATGAACTGGGAGTCCCATAATATCTTATGATAGACATGGATGGGTAATGGGTCTTGAGTTGTCCATTTCCAACCCGTAACAAGAAATTTAGACACATAACAAATCGAATCCATAACATATGCAGATAGGTAAAAAGGAGGAAGATCCTTTGAGACATGGATCTTTTAGACCGGTAATTGAGAATAGCCATGACTAGGTTATCAGAACAGACCTTGGCCCAATCTATAATTATGGCATCTGTGGCAGCATCTATTAATGGTAACCATTCAAATGAAAACTTATTGATATCTGGATTTCCAAATAATCTACAGAGCATGGCCGCAACAAAACAATATGGGGAGGTGAGGGAACCAGTGCTGTACATACCATTTTTGTCTTTCTTGAGCGGTTCATCTTTTCTGGACCAATCCTTGGTGGTCTCTGATAGGTTCGAGTTCTCTGCCACGAATTTTTCAATGAATTGCGTATTGTAAGTTGTCTGCGGCTCAGGAAGATGATACATGAGCTTTAAATCTTGTGCAGCGAATGATTTGAGTAGTCCTTGTCCTTGAATCTTGAACTGTCTATTTTTCATTTCTGCATTATCAAGTATCCACTTGATCATGTCCATATATGGGAGAATTTTGGGCCTTGCTGCTATCCTATGTAGGAATGAGAATGCTAATTCTTCTAGGGATGCTCCGAAAGAACCCTGTGAGTCTGAGCCAGCGGTAACCTTCATTATTCAGGGGTTTTATTCTTCAAGCAGTCTGTACATGCCTTCCCATGTTGATATCCTTGTGTCTCTGTTACAAGTTGTGTCTGTATATAAAGGTGTCATTCCCTTCACCTCGGAGCTCTGAGCTTTATTTTTCTTTCCCATTTCTTCCTGCGTATTGCCTTGTATAGTCCTCCATTCTCTATTCCTGCGGCTCACAAGTGAAATGGAAATGACTGATCAAGAAAGGTGATGGGAGAGTTTTAAATGCAGCAGATACATCAAATATGTCACCTTACGTGAAGTAATTCTTTGAAAAGCACACGTCCATATTTCATTAATAACTGACAACTAATCCCTTTATTAACATTTAAAGCGCATGATCTTGAGTCAGATTATGGTAAGTGGCTTTTCTTGAATAGTGTGCCCGAAAGATTCACGATGGAGTGATTTTTCAATTTGATTCGCAACTTCGCAGATCGCGACATCGCATTATCGCATTATCGCACTATTGCAAATATAACATCGCAGAGCTGGTTTGGCTTAATATCGCAACCATCGTTTTATCGCGATATCGCATCATCACAGATCGCAGAAGTTTTATGTTTGCCAAATTTCGTTAACCCATTTCCTGTGATATGCGATCTCGCGATCGGTGTTATCGCAAATCGGTAAATCTTGAAGTTTTTCTTATTAGTTTTTTCTATTGCGATGTGATAGCCAAATGATGGTAATTTACTATCATTTTACGATGCGGCTTTTTTTTTAAAGACTTTTTCTTATTATAAACTTAGGTTTTAAGTATTCAAAAAATCTTCCCGAAGCTTACGATGGTAACTATTTTGAAAAGAAAGAAACTCTTGCTTTCAAAAAATTTAATGAGGTCCCCATTCTTTAGTATCCTGGAATAACACTAAATGAAAGGGGGGGGGGGGGGGGGGGGGGGGGGGGGGGGGTGGGGCGAGGGGGGGGGTTTTTTTGGCTCACAACAGGTCCTCCTCGGATTATAAACAAAATTATATTCATGTGCTTAAGGATTCATGAGTGTATTGCAAGTGAAAATAAGTTTTTATGTTAATTTTATGAGCAACTTTAACTTAAATAAGAAATTGAACAACAACATATAAATGCAGAAAACATCACCAACAACACATCACAATAGGTTCATGATGAAGGATTTCACCCCTCCTAGGCTATGTCTCCTTGGTCCAGTTTCTAATGGCTTGAGCCTCTCTGTTATGATCAAATTTATAAATAGATGTGTTTCCAATGCTCAAATTCTTATGTAACATGCTCCAATGAGTCTAGAACATCCAAAAATGGCTACCTAGCCTCTTTCTGCACCCAATTTGGTCGAAAATTGGAGAAGTTATGACATCTCCTAGTTTCTCCACTATTTGCTCCACAAATTGCCCAAAATCTGACATCGAACCCTCATTTTCACCCTGTTTTCTGCTAACAGGCCACCAAATCTACCGAAATTTGGGTTGATTTGTCGGATAGTTAATTGGCCATTGAGGCCTAAAAATGCAGTAAACAGGGCCATATGGGGGTCCATGCACCCAGAGGATAGCCCCCGGTGTTGGTCCCTTTTCCTCCAGCAGTTGGATAATCCTTTATGGTTAGGAATAAATGCTGGCAGCTTGAGAATGGTGTTCACATGGGGCAATTAAGGCCACCCAACCTCCAAACTATATGGCATTGAACTTTATCACAACCATGCAATATATATGGTTAAGTCATATCCGCGTAGTGTATTGGAAATGGGATCCGTTGTGTATTGGGAGGTCACATGTTCAAGCCCAGTTGCCTCCACCTAGACTATAGCAAAAATTTTGGTGGCCTCTCAGGCTCCCACGTGGCGGCCTCCGTCTAGGCCACGTGTTGGCCCTTGGTTGGCCAGCATTCTAACCAATAAAAACCATGAAAATCTGACCAATAACTAAGAGACACTTGTCATGATTTCATTAGTCAAGAAGCACTTTGACTAAGTGAACGTCCACCTCACCTACCGAGTTAGTAGTATGGACTGCTGACTAGGCTGTCCTTTTTTTTTAAATTCACTTGTGTGGGAAAGTGAACAGAACTCGTTTCTAGAGTCATACGGAGTCCATTTAGCGTGAAACGACTTGTGACAAATTCAGGATGACAAAGACTACGCGGTCATCTAGGTTCCACACCAATCTGACAACTTTGAAATTTGAGCTATTTTTTTAGCACCTAATCATTCCTCCCCATTAGAAGCCTTTTGGACCCCAAAATATCACTTTCATTTGTTCAGCAGGTGAGGGTACAATTCCCTCACCTTTCCAATATTGATCCATTTGGTTTTTGAAGGATTTGTTCCCTTGAGCCCACTCGAAGGTAATCCACATTCCCTCATTTTGAAGACCTTGTTCTTATGTCAAGAATGGTGTCTTGTTGTATTTCATCAAGGTATTCAGGAGAAAAATCCTCTATGAAAGGAATTTGGACATTTTCTCCTTGATATTCAATCGATGGAGGCTCATACAATGTTAAGTTCTCAACATTAACAACAGCATAAATTTTTATATGAAGGTAAATCCAACCTGAAGGCATTGTTACCAATGTTTTCCGAATGGACCATATCTAATTGGTTTTATCGTTTTACCTTCTCCTTGGAGACTCTGTTTGCTAATGTGAAGCCAAACTTCATTACCGATTTAGAATTTGTGATCTACACGATGCTTGTCGTGTTTTGCTTTGTACTTGCCTTGGCTCTTTTCAAGTTGTTCTTGAACTCTATGGAGTACCAATTGGATTTGTTCAATGAACCTTCTTTCTTTTTCTATGTCACTATGACCATCAATAACAACATCTTCGCCAAAAATGAAATCCAAAGGAGACTTCGGCAAGTATCCCAAACATGCCTCAAATGGTGATGTTTGAGTTGAAGAGTGCTTGGCCTAGTTGTAAGCATGTTGAATAATAGTGCAAATGTTCATCCCATAACTTAGGATGCTTGCTACAATACCCATGAAGAAGATGTATCACTGTCATGTTCACCACCTCTATTTGACCATCTATTTGCAGATGAAAAGTTGCACTCTTTTTCAATTTTGTGTCCATGAATCCCCATAAGCTTGACCGAAAATTCCCAACAAAGTGAGAATCTCAATCACTAACAATGGATGTGGGCAATCCAAAATGCACGCATACATTTTGGAAGAATAATTGAGCAATCTGTTCAGTTGTATCTTTCTTTTTACATGGTATCAAAATACACATTTTGCTGACCCTATCCACAACTACATACAAATAATCATGACCTCTTTTTTGACAATGGAAGACCTCCTACAAAATCCATAGAAATAGTCTACCATGGTCGTGAAGGAACCAGAAGTGGTGTATACAATCCTAACTTCCTATTACTAGGCTTAAAGATTGCACATAATGAACATCCTTTTATAAAATATGACACACTTTCAAGCATATGAGGCCAATAACAATACCTTTGTAGATGTGCCACCATCTTACTTACACTGAAATGACCAGCAATAAGAGAAGTATGTGCCTCTCTTATGATGTTGACTCTTTCTCCCTATGGAATGCAAAGCTTGCCAAGATGGTACAACAAGTTATCATGCAAATGATAATCCAATTCCTGTACTTGGTTACCTTGACTCAAGCTTGCATAAACATCCTGAAAGTCATTGTCTAATGCATACTACCCAATATAACTTTCATGCAAAACAAAATTATGCGTGAGTAAAGTAGTTTCACTAAAAATAGGCCTAGAAAGGATATCAACGACTTTATTGTAGATACCTTTCTTATACCTAATTACCAAGTGGAATTTTTGAAGAAAACCAATCCTTCAGAAGTGCCTTGATTGCTGCAACTTTGATTGAGATTGCAAGTATTGCAATGGATGATGATCAATGTGAATAATTGTTTTCTTACCCATCAAGTAGTGTTTCCACTTTTTCATACTTTGCACCAATTCATACAATTCCTTGTCATATGTAGGATATTTAATCATTGCACCATTGAAAGTTCCTGAATGAAAACAGATAGGCTTACCATGTTGCGTGAGGATTGCGCCCATGGTGTAGTCACTAGCGCCAGTCTAAATCTCAAATGTTTTTCTCAAGTATGGAAGTGAAAGTATTGTAGCTGAACTGATATTTTCTTTCAACGCATCAAAGGCCTTTTTTTGTTTTCCTCCCCACTGGCAAACCTTTTTCACACTTTTCAATGCATGCAAAGGAGATACTATAGAAGAAAATTTAGCAATGAATTTCCTCCAATATTGGGTTTCTCCCAAAAAACTTCTTACCTCAGGATCTGTCTTGGGCCTTGGCCAATTCAAAATGACATCAACCTTGGAGGGATATATTTTCAACTCACCTCCTCCAACAATATGACCCAAGTAAACTAAAGAAGATTTTCTAAACTCACACTTTGACATCTTAACATACAATTGTTCTTTCTTTAAGACATCAAGTAATTTTCTCACATGCATGACATGTTCATCATGAGATTTAATGAAAATTAAGATTTCATCTAAGTAGACTATGACAAACTCATCAAGAAATGGCCTCAACACATCATTCATCACACGCGTGAATGTAGCAAGAGCATTACATAAACCAAAAGGCATAACTAGCCATTCAAACAAACCTTGTTTTGTTTTGAATGATGTCTTCCAAATGTTGCCTTCAACAATTCTAATTTGATGGTAGCCACTCCTTAAGTCCAACTTAGTAAAATAATTTGCATCTTTCAATTGATCAAGTAAATCATCTATTCTAGGCAGTGGGTAATGGTTATTTACCGTAATTTTATTCAATGCACAAAAGGCCACACACATGCACCATGTTCCATCCTTTTTTGGCACCAAGACAATAGGTGAACCAAATGACAAAGAAGATGGCCTGATGATCCCTCTATCCAACAACGCTTTAATTTTCTTTTTAATTTCTATACATTCCATCACTCACATCATGTACATGCTAATGTTAGGAAGAGGACAATCTTGTTGCAATTGTATCTTATGTTGGATTCCTCTCTTGGGAGGAAATCCTTTTGGTTCCTGAAACATATCATCATATTGGTTAACTACATCAACCAATTCAGATTTCAATTTTGAATCACAACCTTTAAAAGCTTCATTATCAACATCATTCTTGGGTTTGATCATTAGAAGCACAAAATTCTTGCTTGAATTCACTAGTCTTTTCACCCACCCTGCATTAACAAGTGAAAGATTTAGTTTCTTGCTATGAGCTCTCACAATATATTCTACTCCATCTTTGAACAAATGGTATTTTTTTTCATGTCTATGGAAGATAGATTTTCTGTCGTAGAGGTACGGGCTGTCCAAAATTATACCACATATGTCTAATGGAACAACATCAAGCTCCACTTCATCTATGAAATTTGCAGTAATGGTGAATTTCAGTTTACACTATCTAGTAACCTGCAATTGTGCATTGTCACACACCCATCCAAGTCGATATGGTTTATGATGTGGAATGGTTTCCAAGTTTAAACTTTTGACAATTTTTTCAGAGATATGATTGGCTTGAGAGCCACTATTGAAAAGTGTATCAATTTTGCTATGTTTTGAGATCACCCTTATGTGATAAAGTTATATCCTCTTCTTTTCATTTTGAGTTTCATTGTGTGAAATTGAAGTACTAGTGCTAGAAATGGATTATTTTCCTTTCATACCCATGGCTGTAATTTTAGTTTCATCACCCGAATCAGATCCCAAATCGTGTTCAGTGGTTGTAGTTGTCTTTTATTTTCCCTTGTTGAATTTCTTTGGTTTCATTTCGGAATGAAGCTTCCAACAATGAGCTTCATCATGACCCTCTTTGGAACAATTTTTGCATGTTAATTTATCTCCTTCCCTCTTGATAGATGCAATTTTCTTTCCCCTCCCTTTGAAACACTTTTCTTTTCCTTTACCCTTAAATGGCTTTTTACTACATTCTTCTGCAGTGTTTTTCCCTCTTGCCTCAAGATGACTAGCTTGCACACACACATCATCTAGATTATTGGGATTAAACATTAAGATAGTATGCCTAAGGTAACTGTGTAAACCCCCTATGTACTTCAGCAATGTGCCTTGTGATTACAAATCTACACCTAACATTAGAGACCTTTTTCTGAATTCTCGGGTGTAATCTTGCACATTTTGACCTTTAAGTTGTCTAAAGTTCTGCAATTCATGATGGTTTTCTACATATAAGCTAGAGGGCAGAAATTCCTTTTAATTGCAGAAATGAAATCAGACCAAGAAATTGAGATATTACCATGTTTTTTTATCTCCTCTTGTGTCTTTGATTCCCACCATACTAGTGTTGCACCATCCATTCTCAAGGAAGCTAACTGAATATTTATGTCATCCTATTGAAGGTTTTGAATTCTGCAATAGACCTCCAACTAACGAATCCAATTATCAAGCTTCTTTGCCTTCACTTCACCATTATACATGAGTAACTCAAATTTAAAATAAACTTTTAGTAAGGGTGATTTACCAGTTCCTTTTGAGGTATGTTGATGAGTATGAGTAAGGGTTGTGTTAGTGGAAGAGGGTGAAGATTCATGTGAAGAAGAAAATGAACAAAATGGTGGAGAGGGTAGAGGTTTACCTCCATTTCCATTACCTCCTCCTGAAGAAACTTATCCTTTGGGGGTTTGGAGCTTTCACCCTGCAGCTTGGTATTCCTCTCTTCATAGAGGACCTTCACCATCTTTGTCATATCAAAGAAAGCCTTCCTAAAGACCTTTTCATCTTTTGTCATGTTTGTGGGTTCTCCTTCATGAGCCAAACTCACTGGAGCCTCATCTTCAACTTGAGGAAGAAATGGTGTTGGAGATTGTGGCAACCTTACCCTCCTTCCCCTTGACCCAACTTCAAGGCTTTCAACCAGCTTCCCTTATCCTCTTTTGATTTTTAACCTTGTAAGCATGACATAAACTTGTAAACAGTTAAATCCTTCTTGCACAAATCAAACCTAGTGCTCTGATACCAAAATGATCTTATTAAGAATATTAGTTTTGTTGTGCTAAGATCCTCCTCAGATTGTAAACAAAATGTTATTCATGTGCTTAAGGATTCATGAGTTTATTGCAAGTGAAAATGGGTTTTTATGTTAATTTTATGAGCAATTTTAACATGAATAAGAAACTAAACAACAACATATAAATGTATAGAACATCACCAAAAACACATCACAATAGGAACATGATGAAGGAGTTCACCTCTCTTGGGCTACGTCTCCTTGGTCTAGCTTCCATTGGCTTGGGCCCTCTCTATTATGCTCAAATTTGTAAAAATATGTGTTTATAATGCTGAAATACTTCTGTAACCTTCTCCAATGAGTCCAGAATGTGCAAAAATGGCTACCTAGCCTCTTTATACACCTAATTTGGTTGAAAACTGGAGAGGCTATGACCTCTCCTAGTTTCTCCACTATTTGCTCCACAAATTGCCCAAATTCTAGCATCGAACCCTCATTTTCACCTCGTTTTCCGCTAACGGTCCACCAAATCCACCAAAATCCCAACGGATTTTCCAAATAGTTAATTTGGCCACCGAGGCCTAAAAATGTGGTAAACAAGGTCATATTGGGGGCCATCCTCCTAGGGGCTAGCCTCCGATGCTGACCCCTTTTCCTTAGACTGTTGGATAACCCTTTGCGATTAGGAATAAAAGTTGGAAACTTGATAATGGTGTTCACATGGGGCGATTAAGTCTACCCAACCTCCAAACTATACGACGTTGAACTTTATAACAACTACGTAATATATATGGTTAAGTCATATCTTCGTGGTGTATTCGAAATGGGCTCAATTGTGTGTTGGGAGGTCACGAGTTCGACCCCCATTGCCTCTGCCCAGACTATAGCAATAATTTTGGTGGCCTCCTCGGCTGCCACATGGCAGCCTCTGACTGGGCCACGTGCTAGCCCGTGGTTGGCTATCATTCCAACTAATAGAACCATGAAAATCCAACCAATAACAAAGCGACACTTGTCATGATTTCATTAGCCAAGAAGCGCATTGACAAATTCAACGTCCACCTCACCTGCCTAGTTAACGCCACATCAGGAGTACAGACTGTTGACTGGGCTGTCATTTTTTTTAAATTCACCTGTTTGGGAAAGTGAACAGAACTCATTTTTGGAGTCATATGGAGTCTGTTTCATTCGACTCAAGTTGAGACAAATTCAGGATGACGAGCACTACACGATCGCTCAAGTTTTGCACCAATCCAAAAACTTTGAAATTTGAGTTATTTTTTAGCACCTGATCAATAGCCATGTTGTGGGAACATCTAGAGCCTTCTAGAGGCATGAGTGCCCATTCAATGGAGCGTCTGGGGGTTTATTGGTCAAAAAATTCAATAGGACCCAAGGGATGGTTACCTAAGTGGTTGGGATGGTTCTTGGGAGTCTTATTGCTGATGTGGAAGGTTTGTATGGGTTTTTTTGTCGATTCCACTTCCTTAAGGTGACTTAAGAGATAGAATCATATCATAGTAACTTCTATTCACATGTTTACCCCAGTTGGTCAGTAACTTGGGTATATGTGGGAGGAGGGAGTTATAGATTTGTATCAAAGCATGCTTCACTCCTCAGACTGGATCGATTGTGTATTGGACATGCATTCATGTCGGTTGCATATGTGTTTCTTATGTTGTAATACCATGTGCTTGTTGTATTTGTATGGTATGGGTTATGGTTGCAGTGAGATCACCATGGGAAGTTGATGGTGTTTTTGTGGAGTGTGTCGTCATAAGTGTATGGTTGATTATGCATTGTTATGCATGTTAGTATTCACATGTGGTCAAGTGTGCATTTATATGGTTGTTGTTGTCATGCATGAGGTCATGGTATGTGTAGTTGATATGGTCATGCATTGATGGCTAGACTCTAGCTAGAATGATGGTTATATTCTTATATTCTTATGTATTATATGTATATATGGTGTTATGATTATGTTATACATGTATGTGTAGTTGGTATGGTCATGCATTAATGGCTAGACTCTAGCTAGAATGATGGTTATATTCTTATATGCTTATGTATTATATGTATATATGGTGTTATGATTATGTTATACATGTACTACGATGATCGGTTGATCTTGCAAACGAGGTATCCTCCCTAAATTATGCTAAGGTACATTGGTTCATTATGATTTGGTTTAGCTTACATGATATACCTTGTAAGAAGAATATCAAGGATGACTAGCAAGATGATAGACTATAGTTTCAGAGAATCTGCCTATGGATCAGATGAGTAGCGTGGTGTTGGGAACTCTTCTGATTTGGCAGAGACACTGAGAAGCTTAAAGGTAAAAATAAGGAGTTGCAAGGTGTTAGTGTCAGTCTTTCCAGCCTTCCTCCAGTGATCAAATATGCTCTTACAAAGTGGTTTCAGAGTGTTAAAGTCAAATTTTGTCCTTTCAAAGAGTTTTCAAGCAAAATTTGGTCACTAGGCATTAGGTTTAGGGTTTGTTTTCACTCCTTCTAAAGTTGTCCAAATGTCGGTCTATGTCATCATTCAGCTGAATCTATCATCATTTATGGGGTTTTCATTATCATGTCAGTGTCTAATGAGTCATTTTACATCTTGTTCATGCTTCAGTTGTGCCTTGGCAAGTTCATTTCCCTCTCATAGGGTTTTGAAGCCCATTTCTCTTGGACGGTCAAATCATCAGCAAAACTTGTATCCAGATGTTCATACACCTTCCCCTATCCTTAAAGTACCTTATCAAACACT
>APFE030887818.1:0-14853 GCA_000404065.3 Pinus taeda | reverse complement strand
TTTTTTTTTAAAATCCGGGGTCAAAAAACCCCTAAAAGTAAATTGACAATTTTACTCAAATTTATTTTAATCATTTATTTTAGTTTTCAATTTTTATTTTTAGTTCATTTTTATTCTTATGTAATTTGACTGAGTCAAAATGTTTACCATACATGACATTACGACATCTCTATCATATTAGGATGGAAAGTGCAAAAATATTTTGAAATTATTCACATTTTGAGTGAATGTTTCATTTATCATTAAGGACAATCTAAACTAAAATAATATAAATGGATATGAAAAGTAAGAATGCAAAAGTGAAAGTGGAGATAGGAGAGAAAATGCCAAAAAAGACATCATCAATATTTTGAAATTGCCATTTAATACGGTTTTATAGATAAGCTATTCATCTTCAATCTTTTCAAACCCCGCCATTTTAGGGATTCTCCAATACCCCCTTTCATTAGGGATAAGGTGATCTTATTTAAGAAACACTGACCTTGTTCTTTAGGTAAGTTCCTTTTTTTGAAATATAGCCAACAATTTCATATCAAATAATAAAAAAGATACATTTGAGCCACTATTGTCCTACTATTAACTACACCGATACATTAATTTGGGCAAGAATTTCATATAAAATAATAATAATAAAGATGCATTTGCACTAAGGAAACCACATCAATAGCATATTACAAGCATGCAACTTTTTTCCATATTACTATAATGTTATTATAACACAGTAATATAATAAAAAGAGAATGATATTATATCAAGGGTTACTATATAGTCTATTTCTCCAACTAGAATGAGAAGCAGATTTACTTTTTAGTAACTAAGAAACAAATATAATAAACCCAAACATTTCAACATTAAGGAGAGTCCATGGATATTTCTTATGGATTCTCATTGGGTGGAGCCATAAGGTTTAAATTACGGAAGATAGATAGAGACTCGTCAGGTTTGAGAACATGGGTGTAGGGATGACCAATCCAAACTTCTTGATTTTGAGAGATATTATACTCTGTATGCCTACAATTATAATATTTTGGCCATTCTTGAAGAGCTTCATGTGAATTCTTGTTTCTTTATGGAAAATTTAGTCTTCAGACTAATTGTAATCCATTAGAAGACCAGATATATTTTCCAAGAAAATCATGATTTCAACATATACTAGATATTCAAATGATATAAAATATTTTTGAGGATTTCAATAGGAATATTTGAAGCAATGTAATCAAAATTTAAGGCTTAAGGCTTGGGCTTTTGATTTGCACTGTTAGATGTTGGCATCAATTTAGACTCCATCGGTGTCTAAGAATTCAACCACACACTGCTCAATGCTCTAATACCCAATATAAGTGTCACAAAGACATTTTTCCAAAGTGACATGAGTAACATGCTACCTCATCTTACTATTCCTTGTCACATTCTATAGAGAAACGAGGATTTAGTAGTGTATGTTTTTGTTGTAGATTATATACATCAAAACTCACTACAACAAATCCTTATGATTAGCTCCCTTTTTTGCTTCCAAGGATTGTTTTAGTTTTTTTTTCTCCAATGTTTTGAAAACTTCGGCGTTATTTATTGGGATGGCGCTATTTTTTGCATTGCTTGCACTGGCTAAAACATTTAGGCGCTAACTTAGGTGATAATAGCACTAGAAATAGCGTCAGAAATAACACTAGAAATAGCGCCCAAAATATTGTTGGAAATAGTGCCATGAATTTCCCGAGAAATGGTGCTAGTGATAGTGTCGGATTTAGCTCCCCTTTCGGCACCTAAATTATTGCCTTGGTTAGCTCCCTTTTTAGTGCCAAATGTGCCTAAATCTTTATTTAATTGAGGTGTTGGGGATTAAGTGGATAGGGGCTTTGAGGTTATGGGATTTAGGGGTTTTCAGTAAAAAGGATGAAGGGTTAAGGGATTATAGGTTAGGATTTAAGGGATTAAGCATCGAGAGCTAAGGGATAATTAGGTGCTTATGAATTATGTAGTTGAATGGCTAATGGCTTAGGGTTTATGGATTAAGGGATTACTATTTAAGTCATTGTTAGGGCATAAGGGTTTATGGATTAAGGGATTAGGGATTAGGGCTTAAGTGTTTAAGGGTCGATGGCTTAGGGGTTAGGGAATTTAGGACTTTTGCGTCAATGCAATATTTGTCGAAATTCTCTCTAAATGTCATGGAATGTATTCCAACACCCCATCACCAATGTCATGCACCGATGTCGCATGTTGAGTAGTTATTGGGGCCAACATTGAAACTTCTTCAAATTGTTCCTATATGTGCTAAAATTTGACATGGCTAGATTAGGCGCATGTGCCCTTGACGACATGCGATGATTTCAAGGCTCAAGGACGTGTGACATCCTCACATCGTCAACATTTGCATCAATGTTTATCAAGGAGTCTCATTTTCATCATTCCTCATTCCCATTTATGAAATCTTTGTCGAAATTCTCTTGAAATGTCATGGAACATCTTCCAACATGCCCATCACCAATGTCATCCATCGACACTACACGGTGAGTAGTGAATGGGACCAACATTCAAATTTAGTGAGTATGATGATTAAGGGCTATGGGATAGGTATTAAGGTTTATGAGGGATAGGGATAAGGTTTATAAGGTCACACAATGGAGTTTATAAGGGGACTACACTAACAATATCAATAAGGGGAATACAATAAATTCTTCCTAATGGCGAAAAGGTATTCTATGAAACTCATGATGAGAATGAAAGGAATGTTAATGACGATTTCGTAGACTCTAACTTTGGATTGAAGACCCACCATATTCCAAAGATAAATATCAAGAAGTTGTATGACAAGGATCCAGCAACATGGATACTATAGGTGGAGCAATATTTTGATCTCCATAATGTGTAACACACACAAAAAGTACACATTTCATGTTTATATTTAGAACCCAATCATTTTGTATGGTATTAATGTGTTTCTTCTTGTCAAACACTTGTCACTTGGTAATTTTTTACGGAGGAAATGATATAACATTATGAGGATACAAAGAGAAACACCTTCTTTAGCCAATTGCTAAATATCAAACAAAAGGGTTCAATGGCGAAGCATATTGAGGGCTTTCAAATATTGAATATAAGGGTAAATGATATTCCAAAGGAGCATAGGATTGATGCCTTCATAGGGACTTTAAAGAATACCATCCAACATGAGTTTCAACTTTGGGAACCTAATTCAATGGAGAAGGCATTCAGGGTGGCAAGAAATTTTGAAAGCAAAATTATGGCAACAAAGAATTCTACCGCCCACAACTATAAAGATGGAATTTTTTCCGCCTCTAGCCTTCCATGACCTACAAGGTTGACACCACAAAAATTGGAGGAAAAAAGAGAAAAATAACTTTATTATAGTTGTGGTAGAAAATACACTAAATGTCATAAGTTTGTTGAGAATAAATTATTTTACATAGATTGTGAAGAGGCAAATGAAAAGGAACAAGAAATGTTAAAAGAAAAGGATATACACTAGGAACTAACCCCATAGAAAGAAGAAACGAATCTGATCATATCTTGTAATGCATTGGTAGGAATTACTACCCCTCAAACTCTCAATATAGAAGGACATATAAAGAAGAAAAATGTAATAGTGCTGATCGATTTGGGTAGTACCCATAAATTTATTCATTGTAAGATAGCCAAGGAAATGAATATTTTCCTATATCCATCACGAGAGTGTCAAGTGATTGTTGCAAATGGTGGAACTATAAATTTCTCTAGAAATTGCCATCATATAAGTATAACCATGAGGGAATATGTATTGAATAGTCCAATTATTTCCATTCCAATGGGTGGTGTTGATGTTGTACTAGGAGTCCAATCGTTTCAATATTTGGGGATGATACCTTTTAATTTTGAAAAAAATTTGTTGAATTTTTTTGGGAAGGAAAGGAAGTTGAATTAAAGGGTAACGCATGGAAACCAAGAAAGATAATAAACTCTAATGGCATGACAAAGCTTCTAAATAAATAACAATGGGGTGTAATCGTACAATTATTCTCACTAGAGGTTCAAACATCAAAACCATCTATTTCTCCATATATCCAAAAAGTCTTGTACAATCATTACAAGGTATTTGAAACTCCCAAAGGCCTCCCACCTATTCGTGATCACAATCATGCTATTCATTTGATTCCAAAAAGTGTTCCTCCAAATATCAGGCCTTATAAATATCCCTATGCCCAAAAGAGTGAAAGTGAACGTTGATCTATGTGATTTCGCCAAAAATCCTCTAAATAATTCAACCTAATCAAAATTATTTCTCTACTCCAGTAGTATTGGTGCACAAGAAGTATGGATCATGGTGCATGTGTCTAGATTATAGGGAGATCAACAAGCTCAATATTAAAGATAAATTTTCCATTCTTATTATTTATGAATTGTTGGATGAATTACATGGAGAAATTTACTTCACCAAGTTACATTTTCATTCAGGATATCATAAAATTAGAATGAATACTAAAGACATTCTAAAAACAAAATTTATAACTGATGTGGGTCTTTATGAATTTTTTGTCATGCATTTTGGCCTTACCAATTCACCTTCTAGATTTCAAGGTTTGATGAATTCCATTTTCAAACCCACCCTTAGAAAATTTGATTTAGTATTTTTTGGTGATATACTAATCTACAAGAAGTCTTGAAAGGATCATGTTCAACATGTTGATAGGGTGTTAAAACTATTGGAGGAGAAACAATTATATGAAAAAACATCCAAATGTTTATTTGGAGTATAGGAAGTGGAATTTCTAGGTCATATTGTATCTCATGAGGGTGTTTTTGATGGTAATGGAAATCTGTCAACAAAGGGGATCTCCCTAATATGAACTCGCAACTAGACCTCACAACATTTAGTGTAGGAGTCCCATCTGGTATAAAGGCTCGGTTGCCATACACTTAGAGATATTCCTTGGCTCTAACTGTCAGCATGAGAGAGTGATGTAATGGTATCTTCGAACAACAAGGTAGATGTGCCTGGTGAGTGTGCAACACAATTGTGTCAAGGTTCTCTTACCGTAAAAGGGGGGAAAAAGTGAGCCTCTAAGTGAGAGGTAATAGTACCACCCAAGAAGAGACACACGAACTAGGAAGTTATGTCCAACATACGGAATAGTCCACAATTGATGTGGCAGTCGTTAAAACCAAAGTACAAGGAAAGATCCATCCACCATTTAGTGGAATAGTCCAAAAGGGATGTGACTATCATTATAACCAATAAGTGAGAAAGTTTTTTCTAGTATCTTGCTGAGTAGTCCACTAAGATGAGAAAAAATTCATAACCAATACAACACATTCTCAACAAGGTAAGTACCAAAAAACTAAAATAGTTCAACTATCTTAGTACATGTGAAACAAATGTGAATTACAAATGCTGAAAGAATAGTCTTGAAAATGTCTACAAAACATGCATGAAAACATGCTGACTTGAATAGGCTTTTGTATTAAGAAAAAGTTCCAAGACACATATGTACATCATACATCACTAGCCCCAGTAGTAGGACATTTGAGCCACTACTCTCTCCTCAAAGAAATGACTGAAAACTCTCTATACTTCATGGGCGGAGCCAAGGTGAAACGTCCTTTACTCACACAATGAATGGGTATATATAACCAAGGGTGATGCTTGACCCTTGTGACTTTTTGACTACCCCCATGACTCTTCAACTTCCTATGAATTTTCAACTCACATGACTCTTCATATTCATGTGTGTCCATTGGACTTCTGCTTTGCTTTAAATTTGACTTATAAGAGACATGGCTCATAGTAGTGACGTGGTATTTGAAAAATCATGACACTACTTGACATAACACTACTAACATAGACTAGCTTACTGAGGTGGCAATGTCAAGCCATTTTTTCTGCTGAGTGACAGATGTATTCTTGGATTCACCTTCTCTTCTCCTCTACATAACTTGATGATGCAAGGTCTTCAATGATCTTTGTTCTTGTGAGGTGGTTACATGCATGTGTTCCCTTTTCTTCTGCTTGATAAGCTTCTTTGTCCATCCAACTATAAGTGAGTCTTCTAGCATGTTCGCTCCTCCTTATCCTTCCTCATTGTCTCACCATGATCTAATAGTGTACATGTTCCTGTAATTCACTCATGATGTAACGACATCAAATCCAAAACTTCCTAATCTAATATGATGCATTGTTATCCATGGATTGAGCCTAAGATAGGTGACAGGCTGGGAAAGAGGGTCGAGTAACTGCACATTATGTAGCTCCAAGTCACAGGGAGGGAGATTGGTCACTGCAACTATGTAAAGCACAACTTAGGCTTGGCTGAGGAACTCCTCAGTATAGTCTTCACTACTGGGGGAAATTGCACAGAGGCCACTAGGAGACTGTATTTCATAGTTGGGATAGTTAGTGGCTACCACAAGATGGGACCGTCAGAGGCAGGTCTACATATTTTTCAGAGTCAAGGATGGACTAGGTAGAAGAGGGGCCTCAGAAAATTTGTCTACACAGTTTTGGAGATCAGTGAGTCCCGGCTGAGGGAGGACACTCGATAACACTTCAGCACAGTTTTGGGACGTAAGGTAGGTCGAGTTCTCTATGCATTATAGGTTTATAGTAGGCAAGCAAGAGGCTTGGTGACTAATCTTGCAAAATGCATGGTTCAGGTTAGGCTTGAGGCACCTTCTGCGCAATTCTGGGGAGGAAGTGATGCAGGAGCATCAAGCCCGTTTTTCATTTGTAAATATAGAATAAAGAGGGGTTGTGGTAATTTTAGATATTTTGTTGTAAATATTCTTTTATTTAGAAAAAGAATATGAGTGAATGGTTAGAAAAAGAACGAGGATAAGATTTCTATGTTTTTCCCAGTCAAAATTAGGATAAAGATAGGGAATAGAGCTTCCAGCTTTATATCATTGTGTAAAAAGGGAAAAATCATGCTTTTTCTAGGAGATAAGGCTGATCTATGTATCCATTATTATTATAAATAAAAGTGGCAGCAATCTCTCATCTCATCTCAGGAGAGGGAGAGGAGCGTACCAGAAGAATTATATTTACAATTTCCTCTCAGCACTCCCACAATAAGCAATTTCCCGTTGAATTATATTCATGTGGTAAATAAATTATTAACTGTGTGTTACGCCCAAACCAAGCATGTTTATTACAGTCCACGGTTCCTCTATTTATTAATTGCTAGGATGATATTATGGATGATAAAATCGATGTGTGTTGGTTAGTGTATTTAACCTGTAATGAAAGAACTTTACGGTGAGAATTTGTGTATTCAAAAATGTGTGTATTCAACAGTTCTTTGAACTGTGTATTAAAGGTTGAGTGATTTCCGCATGCATACATATGCCTGAATATTATATTGGTTAACATATGTGGTGGTGTGCTTTAACCCAGCGGTGCGTACTGTTCATTCTATGTATGTATGCCGATAAATTTTGATTAGAATGTTGTGGCTTTCCATTGGGAGGCTGTGTTAATTAATGGTTCCGTGGCAGTTAAAAGAACCCGTATACAGTGCGCTGTCTAACAAAATTTTAATACGCTGCAACTATGATTTCGATAGTGTTTATTTGTTGATGAAAGGGGTGTGAGTTGTTCTGGAGCGAAACCGTGGTGCAACTGAATTGATGGCGCTGTGTAGAGACTCAGTATAAAATTAATACTGCGTAGTGTGTGTAGAATTCGACGGAGATAATCCAATCCGAAGGAGTCTAGGTGCATATTACATAGGTCTTTGAATGAAATTGCCGGACTTAAGGAATAAATTGGGACTATATGTTGAGATGTATTTTATGTGAACTTTGTTGGAAGATCCTGGTAATGCAGGCACGGCCAGCCTGTCATCAAGTGGTATCAGAGCGGGAACAGTTTCCTTTGAAGGGTTAAGTATTTTTTTTTTGTTAATTGCATGTGATGATTTTTGGGACTAATGAATATTGATTTACAAGAATAGTGAAGAAATCTCAGCAGGAAGAAGGAGAAGTGAATGTGGTAGAACTAAAGATTCAACAGAGGTTGAATAAAGTTGCAGATGAGGGAAGCCTACATGAGTAGTGGAGGATGCTCAAAAGGTTCCAGCAGAGGAACTATGATTACCAAAAGACCAGATCCGGAGGGAAGGATTGGTGAGGTAAGTGGCAACAAGAGAGCTTGCTGTGGCAGAGGCTTCATGCAACGCATAGCTGAAGAACTTTTGGCTAAGGAGAAGTCTACTAAAAGTCATAAAGGAGACAGAGGAAAAGGTTCAGAGAAATGCCATAGAGATGAGATGACTACAGGAGTTCGAGAAAGAAATATTGCAAAAATAAAGGCACAGTTACAGGTACTGGAAGAACGGCTGCAGGAGCAGGAAAAGAAGAAAGGAAAATGGATCTTTTCACTGAAGGGAAAGAGAGTGATTTGGCGACAATTGCAGAGGAGGTTGAGGCAAATTCTGATTGCCTTGGTGAGAAAGGGACTTAGAGTTCTTGCGCCAGAGTTGGAGTTTGAAAATCCCACATGCAGATCTGATAAAAGGAAAGTGCTCAAGAAAGCAGTCAAGGCTAAAAAGTCTTGCAGTTTTAACACTGATGAGTTGTGTATGAATGCAGGGGATGAGATGGTAACAACAGGAAGCTTGGATTGTGAAAGTATTGAAGATTGCACAAAAATCTTCTCAAAGGAGATGACAGGTTTATGGCAGGAGTTAAATGTTCTAGAGAAGAGACTAGAAGTACAGAGGATAAGAATTTAGAATATAAAAGCAGAGATGAATGAAGATAAAGAGGTTTATGAACCAGAATACAGATGCATTCTCGGAAAGGATGATGCTGAGGATAGATTGAGTGATAATATCAATAATGATTGGGATCAGTATACGGAAATGCTGGCAGAGGGAAATAAGGCACTGAGGCCTTATGAATTTTTTTCTAACAAGTGTTTTGTGAATGCAGGTATTGTTGCAGAACATTTGACTCAGTTGAGGAGAGAAGAAGTTTTCTGTTCTAGAGGAATGGATGATTGGGTGGCAGTCAGAACAGAAACAAGCATAGAGGAAAGAAGTCAGCAGTCTGAAGACTTATTAGACAAGGAAATTGATTTAATCAGAAGAATCATGTTGAAAGGTTCTAAGAAGAAGACATCAGCAAGAAAGAGAAGCAGCAGAAGCAGCAGTAAAAGAAAGATGGAAGAAGATTGTGAAAGTGCAGCTAGTGGAGCGAAGCAGCATAAAGTGTGGAGACCTGGAGAAGAACAACAGACAAAAGCAGCAGCAAATGGAAACTTGTAGCACAAGGTGTGGGATCCAGGCATCCAAACACATGATCAGGAGATCATGATTAATTTTAAGGTTGGGTGTATGATGCAGGAGCATCAAGCCCGTTTTTCATTTGTAAATATAGAATAAAGAGCAGGTGTGGTAATTTTAGATATTTTGTTGTAAATATTTTTTTATTTAGAAAAAGAATATGAGTGAATAGTTAGAAAAAGAACGAGGATAATATTTCTATGTTTTTTCTAGTCAAAATTAGGATAAAGATAGGGAATAAAGCTTCCAGCTTTATATCATTGTGTAAAAAGGGAAAAATCATGCTTTTTCTAGGGGATAAGGCTGATCTATGTATCCATTATTATTATAAATAAAAGTGGCAGCAAGCTCTCATCTCATCTCAGGAGAGGGAGAGGAGCGTACCAGAAGAATTATATTTACAATTTCCTCTCAGCACTCCCATAATAAGCGATTTCCCGTTGAATTATATTCATGTGGTAAATAAATTATTAACTTTGTGTTACGCCCAAAACAAGCATGTTTATTACAGTCCACGGTTCCTCTATTTATTAATTGCTAGAATGATATTATGGATGATAAAATCGCTGTCTGTTGGTTAGTGTATTTAACCTGTAATGAAAGAACTTTACGGTGAGAATTTGTGTATTCAGAAATGTGTGTATTCAACAGTTCTTTGAACTGTGTATTAAAGGTTGAGTGATTTCCGCATGCATACATATGCCTGAATATTATATTGGTTAACATATGCGGTGGTGTGCTTTAACCCAGCGGTGCGTACTGTTCATTCTATGTATGTATGCCGGTAAATTTTGATTAGAATGCTATGGCTTTCCATTGGGAGGCTGTGTTAATTAACGGTTCTGTGGCAGTTAAAAGAACCCGTATACAGTGTGCTGTCTAATAAAATTTTAATACGCTGCAACTATGATTTCGATAGTGTTTATTTGTTGATGAAAGGGGTGTGAGTTGTTCTGGAGCGAAACCATGGCGCAACTGAATTGATGGCGCTGTGTAGAGACTCAGTATAAAATTAATACTGCGTAGTGCGTGTAGAATTCGATGGAGATAATCCAATTCGAAGGATTCTGGGCGCAGATTACATAGGTCTTTGAATGAAATTGCCGGACTTAAGGAATAAATTGGGACTATATGTTGAGATGTATTTTATGTGAACTTTGTTGGAAGATCCTGGTAATGCAGGCACGGCCAGCCTGTCATCAGGAAGGAATTCTACTCAACACTGGGATTGTGCAGTGCAACTGCCCTAGGGGAAAGTGACCATGCACTCCATAGTTCCAGTCAGTAGAGTAGCATCACTAAGGGATGAGATTGTGCAATGTGCATCTCAGTTGGGGTCCAGTCAAAAGAGAGTTTTCTGGTCATAAGGATTTTCAAGAAAATGGCTAAGTGTGGGAGGCAAGTGAACTCGTGAGGAACTTGACATTGTGATCACACACTTAGCATACTTCAATGATAGGACAACATATACCACTAGAACAACAAGACGAATCATTACCCTTTGTCAGACTATGTAGAACTAAAAACGACAAGTGTGACACTTGAGATAGACATTAAGATGACCGTGACGACACTTGTGTGAAAGTGTTTAAAACTTTGTGTATGAGTGCGATAGGTGATTACATGGCCAGGAAAACTTGTATACACAACAACCAACCTTTGAGGTCACCAAAAAGGCTCACAAACATGACATAACAACAAAACATTCCAAAAGATGACAATTGATCCAACAAGTGAAAGGGGGTAAGACACTTAGAGGAAACACATGGAATAACCTTTAGTTCTTGCAACCATGCATGTCATGGAAGACATAATCATATGAAAATGATAACGGTCCTTCATGAAGTGTATTTCAAAGATGTTCTTTGTTTTCCATACCTACCCTCCAAAGGGTTATGCATTATATGGACTCTTCATGTAGTCCCAATCTTCTATCATACCACTCAGTTCCTTAGTATCCTTATCTTTCTATGCATCTCCTTTATAGAATGTCATCCTTCTTCGTGGACACTAAGAGATAGAATTGGGAAGTTTCAGCTAGCAGTGAATTTTGCAGGATGAGACCCGGGGAGTACACATCTATGCAGTTTCAGGATGCAAGGAAAATTGAATAGCTAAGATGCTTGAGGGATAAAACTGTTCAGGTTTTGGAGATAATAGGTTCTAACTGAGGGAAGGAAACTAGAGGAAGTCGCGGTGCAGTTTTGGATTCCAAGGGAGGCTGTGCTTTCTGTGCATTACATAGTTCCAAAAGGCAAGGGAAAAACCTTGAGGATTGCAGATATCAAGTGCACAGTTTAGGAAAGTTGGATGAGGTTAGGTTGCTAGGGGAACTCTGGAATTTGGCTAAGTGTGGGATTGGTGGAACTGATGTAAACAGTGGTAGAAATTGACTATGATCGCACACTTGAACACTTAGTGATACAACATAGACCATCCGAAACATGTAAGAACATACTTCTCTTAATGCAACAACCCTTATGGTAGCTTAAAACAAGTGGATATTTGATGATAGACTTTTGGACGATAAAAGCGACACTTGTGCAAGAGTTCATGAAATGAGTGCGAAACATGTCTATGTGATAAGAACAACCCATTTTCACAAATATTTCCCCTTGAAGCAAAAATAGTTCCCTTCGAATGACAAGAGATAATCTCCATGCCCAAATTTGACACATACTATATAAAGATAAAACCGTAAACGAATCTTAAGATCAAAGAGGCGACCTTGAGATCATTAGCTTACCAATAAGTGACTAAGGAGCGATCGATCACAGGATCCACAGTAGGCTCTGAAATTTAAGTCTAGGCCAAAATTTTGGAGGGTGTTGCAGTCGCTAAAAAACTTGTCGACACACTGGTTAAATACCATTTTCTCTGTCTTGGATCATTTTAGTGTTGGGCCATGGTCCATCAGGGAGTATTGATTCATCATATAGATTATTTTGGCTTCACCACTCACACCATGGGCAGACATGGACCCATTTGTAGCTTCCCAGTTGAACACAACATAATATTTAGCCTAATCATATAATTTTGAATTGGGAAGAGTAGTTTAGGTCGTGGGCTTAATATTTTAAGAGTATATTTTTCATTTCTGATGTTTCTTTGTTATTAGTAGGCCTGGAAAGTACCCTGGCAGAGTCATGCAGGCACACAAGCATTGCTCCACTACTAGCAAGTCTAGACAGTACCCTGGTGGAGTTTCCTGCTTCACCTCTCTACGTAGGAGGCCTTTCTTTTATTTCACCTTTATTTATTTTTTAAAGAGAACTGTGCATTGACACTTATTTATTTTGGGGTGGAAGAGGGATCCCGACTTATTGAGAGTAGGAGAGGTTGTTCCTTCAGAGGAGCATATAAAGACCTATGATTTAGGTTTTCTCATTTATACTTTCCCCTTCTCCATTTATACTAGTTTGATAAGCTTGAAAACACCAAAGCAGAAAACTGAGTATAGGCATTAGACATAGGTTCATGGTTGGACCAAAGATCTCCTTATGGATGGATCGTATTTTCCATCAGAACTTCATCAAAAAAATATACAACCAATTACAAGGAAGCCAGACACAGGATTGGGCAAATGTTGAAGTGTCACAAGACTCTTTGAACTTTAGCCACATACACACTGAGAAGCCAAAAAGGTCCAGGCACAACACTTATTCAGGTAATGAAAATGAAAGGAAAACTCAACAAGGAAGGAAACAAAGAAAAAAGAAAGAAGACATAGTACCAGGAAACAAATCAAAATACAAGAGAACAAAATGAATAAGAAAACATGGTGTAAAACCAAAATGAGAAAATCAAGGCAAACTATAGGGAATGGGTGCAATATGAGTGCAAGGAAGGGAAAAATAATTTTGCAACTAATCCTACTCCTAACCTAATAGCTAGATTGTCAGGGTCACGTAAAATGAAATTTCTATTGAAACCACTACGATTTCTCCCGACCTAAATCCACAAATATAGGAACAGTCAAAATAGATAAAAAGTCATGTGCAACATAAGATATAAAAATTTGAAAAACTTGCACATGAAAAGGAAGGTTTTTCCTATGGGCAGAAATATGGGTCACAACCACTACTTTCACCCAATTCACATGCTTACCTTTTTTATTAATATTGTTTTTCAACAAACCTCAGAATATTCTTGAAAATGAGCCCTCATGTACATTGTGCTTCTTAGCAAATGTCAGAGAGGATCGAAACTTGATGTCTGCAATTAAGCTTTCCGTAAAATTGTTCCAACCTTTCAAAGATTGGATCGTAGAATTCATGATGGCCCTCTTGAAAACCTCATGATCTTTGAAAATATGAATTTGCGATTCAATAAGCGAGGTCATGATGTGAATCTTGTAAGGGAAAATTGAACTGATCATTCTCAACAGTCATGCCAAGATATTGAGAACCTGCCATAACCATCAACTAATGCTGAAGTGCCTCACCTTATTAATGGAAATCTGAAGAGAGAGATGTTAAATAATGAAAATCAGAGAGTGTGAAGAAACTTCCATTGGATGTGTTGATGGGAAAAATGATAAGTTTAATGGCACTCGCCCAAGATAGAGAATTGGTTAGATGAGATGATTCAAACATCATATTCCCAGTTTGCAATGAACAAATAAAACACCATTTGAACAATCTTGTGAATGCTCTGAACAATCAAACCAAGTTCACTGCAAGCCAGATATGACAAACCACCTTCCTACAAATGGTGACCAATTGTACAAGCATCATAGTCATCAAAAGAGTTTAAGAAGGATGTTAGCACCATGAAGGCATGAAACCAATTGAGTCATGGTGTGTTGAAAATAGCAACAATAAATGCTAAATATATAAGTGCTAAAAATAACATTGCTATAAATAGCATTTCAGGATGCATTCCAAATTTAGTTTGTCCTTGAACTAAAACTGAGAATTAAAATTCAAATTTGATCTTAGTAGCTATTTGAAAAATAATTAATTAATTCATCTTTAGTTAATTAGTTGAAGAAAATCAAACATGAATTCTATTTGAAGACATGCAACAATTTCCCCTTTGATTGAGGAAGTTATCCCTTGATTAAGGAGATCAGGATGAGTTGTACTTTGATTTGTAATTAGTTAGCTCAGTTAATTGAGTTAAGTCTAGTTAGATTAGTTCCAACAATTTGTGGAGCTGATTGTGAGTTCAATTAGTTAATGCATGCATGCATGTAACTACTGCACTTCAAATAACTGAATATTCTCTCATAAATAACTCATGTATGTTAGTTCAGTCAGAGACCTAGTCGAGATCAGTTGATGGGATAATGTACTATCAATTGCAGGAATATTCCATTTAGGATATCTCTTGCATGCAGAAGGAATTCATTCCCTGGAGATTGCATAGTTACTTCTGAGTTTGGTGAGTTTTGTGAGAGGTGAATTCACACATGTGGCAGCCAGAGGACCCAGGAGAAACTGCGCAAGGAAATAGGAGGCTTGGAGGATAGGAGGAAGGCGTATGTTGTGTCTATTCAATCTATGAGTATCATTGAGGGATTGTATTGAGAGTTGGATAGCTTATGAGCTAAAGCTTTGTGTAATCCAGAAAT
>APFE030887816.1:0-11684 GCA_000404065.3 Pinus taeda | reverse complement strand
AAATGTTTACTTTTATTATTAAACGCTCATGAGGGTGTTCACCCCTCACTTAATGGTTTGTAAGAGAGTCTATCTCTTAACCATTATCAAAAAAATATTATAGATAAATATAATTTAAGTAAAACATGTCTATCTAGAAGATTTTACAATCATCATGATATCATTTACCGACAAATTCGCAATCTTTATGTCGTTATGGCCTAGATTTTCCCCATTAGTGGACCATCCTACAACTAGCACCCTTCAATCTTCATGGAACATTAGTTCTTCACCTACCACAATGTTAAATATAATCTATCATTTGCATAAGTCGCCATTATTTCCTTCCATTGTTGTCTTCAATAAAATTTGGTATCATAATTAGATAAAGTATTAATAAACCAATAATCAATCCTTATTAATGATTCTGCAACATCTATTCATGTGCATACATGAATATAAACAAAATATCATGACATGTTCCCTTTAGCAACACTGAATATGCATTAATCATACACATGTCACTATAAAATCATGTCCATAAATATATACCACATTAATTGCTCTTCCCCTCCCATAAGCTTACATTCCTTTCCAAGGAAAATCAATACCATTGTCCAAATTCTTTTAAAGAATAATATAATCTTAACTTTCATATTCTTGCATGTATTTATATAATGTTGAAAAGTGTGCAACAAGATATGTTAAATTTAGGAAGTGCTAAAAATAGAACTTCTAAAAATAGTACTTCTAAACATAGCAGTTTGGCCAATGAGCATTTTGTCCACCTTGGGTGAGAGGTGAAACTGCTAAAAATAACATTTTCTAAAAATAGCATTTCTGGGTCCCTTCCTATTTTTAGCAGTTCCTGGTCTAACTATAGGAAGTAAAAACGAATTTGATCTTACCAGTAGTTTAAACTATTAATTAATTAATCTCCATGAGTTAATTAGTTAAGGAAAAGAAAACTTGAAGTCTTTGTGAGAACATGCAATTATTTCTCCATCCATTGGGGAATGTGTCCTTGTTTTGCTCCACTGATTGAGGAATTAAGGATGAATTCTATATTGAGAGGATCAGTTGACTTAGTTTAACTTACTCAAGTTCAGTTAGATTAATTTAACAAGTTGTTAAATTAATGAGATATAGTTTGTTGATGCTTGCATGCATGTGACAACTATTATTTTCAGATAACTATGTATTCACTCATGGATAACTGATGCATGTCAGTTCAGACAGAAACCCAGTAGAGATCAGAGAAGGGATAGTGTACTATCAGTTTGATGGATATTTTTACTATAAAGTAAGCTCATCCATGATGAGGATTTATCTCCTTCAGGTTTTTGCAATTAGATAAGAGGTTAGTGAGTGTGTGAAGAGGCCAATTCTCACAGGTGGCAGCACTGGACCCCAAGGAAATTGCACAAGAAAATAGGAGGCTTGGAGGACAAAGTAGAAGGTTTGTGAGAAGACTTTGACTGTCTATGAGCAAGAGAGGGATTGCAGAGAGAGAAGGATAGGTTGTGAGTTGATTCTTTCTATAATCCAGACTATATTTCGACTTGTATGATAATACAGAGTTGGGGTTTTACGCTGAGGCTTTCCCCGGGTAAATTCTTCTGTGTTATGTGTGATTGATTCCTTCTTATCAATTATATGTTTTCTTATTGATGTTTCTCATATTTGATTAAGCTTCCGCTAAATTGTTTGTAGAAGTAGATCAAGTGTTTTTCTTTAGTACATTGCATTACCAGGTGATCTACAGGTGAGAAGTTTCTACATGGTATCAGAGCTAGCTGATTTGTAGAAAGATTCTACAAAATTATACATATAAGCTTTTCCCAAATAACAATAAAAATATGTGTTATTTTCGTGCATCCACATCAAATTTATCCAAAAGGACCCAACCCCTCAACCAATATCATGTGAACATATGTTACCTTTCATGAAAATACATTTTCTTCTTGAACATACAAATACACTTTATCCTATTATAAAGAATTATTTTCAAGAAGCCAAATGCTATATGCATGAAATACATATTTTTTTGTTTTCAAAGGGTAAAACATATTAGTTAGTATTCCTATGCATACAATTATATAAACTTTATTCAAAGAACCTATCCCCTCAATTATTACTTTTGGTGCACACAAATATGTAAAAAAGAAACTAACATAATGGTTATTATTCCTATTCATGAAAATGCATATATTTTATTTTTTTTCCAAAAGAGTCTTTCACAAATAAAGCTTGACACCATCTTGTATGCAAACACACAGTCTTTCTAGATGAAGGTTAACAAATAATCTTATTTGAAAATTCATAATCTTTCCAAATGAAAGCTAACATATAATATATTATTCTTGTATATGCATAACACCCTTTAAAAGAAACAGTGTAAATGGATATTCCTTTTTAAAAGCAAACTATTACCTTAGTTGGTGTATACAATATACACCCTTCTAGCACAATAGCTTTTATTAAATTGCACAATATTAACCATTATTTTTTGCATGTAACATCCATGTTTCTTTTCCAAGAAACTAACTCATTAATTAATTCATTCTCATGTATTAAAAAATAATCAAAAGAAATGGACATAATAGCTATTACTCTTGCATGTAGACATAACCCTTTCCAAAGGAAACTAACATAATATATTTTCAATTATGCATGAAATCCCAATTAGTTATTTTTTTTACGCATGAAAACTACATTTCCTCCCAAAAAATCTATCTCAAAAGTTTTACTTTCCATGCATGTAAAGTGCATTTCTTTCCAAGAAATCTATTTCAGTCAACTATTATTTGCATTCATGCAACACATTTTTGTTTTCAAGGAGGAAATTAACACAACAATTAATGTCTCTATGCATAAAGAATCTTATTCCTTTTTTCAAAATATCTATTATTATTTTGCGCATAAATAGATTTAACACAATGAACTAATCTTTTGTGTATGTAAATACACATTTCTTTTTCTAGGGATCTAGGAAAATAGTTATTATTTGGTTGCGCAAGGTTCCCATTTAACATTTTTCAAGTAAAACAATTTCGATAATTTAGTTATTATGCACACAAAATCCATAAATACATTCCCATAATTTCATAACAAATCCTTTTAAGAAAATAATTATATTTAACCTATGCTCATGCACACAAGAAACGTGGATTTTTTTTCTAATAATATATTTTTTTAAAGACTTAGAACATTTAAACACGTTTATTTTTTCTTGAACTTATGTAATAATTATTATTTATATGCAAAAATTCCTTTCCAAGAATTTAGTATAATAGTTATTAGTCATGTAGGTATATTTCTTTCATGTAAGAACACCATATATATATATATATGTAACGAAGCACAAAACAACTTTTTATTTCAAAGCATCTATTCTCTTCCAGGGAACCAACATCATGACTATTGTTTTGTGCACCTCTACATGTATTATTTTCCTAAAGAAATAATAATATTTTTTCTTTCCATACTTGCAAGAACACATATTTATTTACAAGAAACTAAATGCACAATACCTACTCCTTCATGCATGACCTACTCCTTCGTGCATGCAAGCATGTAATTCTTTTCAAAAAAACAAACGTATAATAGATACTTTTATTGGATGAAAAAGAAAATACTTATTTTCAAGAACTCAAGTGCACAATAGTTAATTTTTTAATGCATAAAAATATATAAACCTTCCAAAGAAGACCCATGCAAAATATATTATTCTTGCGTGCAAATTTAAACTCTTTCCAAAATAAGGCTGACACAATTTATGAAATAGATTCATATGAAATATTTTTGACACAAATACTTATCTTGGTAGCCATGATAGCCAATGAACCCCATCCAAACTAGGTTAAGTTGAGTGGTAATAGTAGTTTCATAGGCCTTAAAAGGATTTCCAATGAGATATTCTAATTAGGAATTCAACTCTTGAACACTCATATGAGCATCCAAATTTTCTCACATCACACCTAATGATGCAAAATTTACAGGTTTCATCTTCCCTAAAGCAACATTCATGAGCTTCAAACTTGTGACAAAGCCTAAGACAAAACTTAGGATTACGAGGCAATGGATTACGAGGCAATAGTGCTAATGAGACTCAAGCATGAAGGGAGATGATTAGAAGAGAAACAAGAAGCTAACAAAGATTCAAATGGAGAAGGAATGAAAACTTTGATAAGGACTATAAATATACGAGACCCTTGATATTTGAATGTCTTGGAGATGTGTTTATGAATGTGAAAGATGTCAATGTTGCAAATAAGAAGATGTCATGATGAAAGACCATCATAAAAGTTAACTTTTATTTATGCTCATTTTTATTTTTGAACAACATCTGGTTGGGTTGAAATAGGGCTACCAAAAGAAATTTGTATATGTCACCTACAACTGAGAATGGATGGAATGTACTAAAATAAACATGACCTAGAAGAGGTAGTTGTATGGAAAGCTAGGTGTCGACTAGAAGATCTATTTCGAAGGAAAAGAAAGATAACATGACTATTGGTTAAACCCTATGGTTCATTGAAGGAAAGTGATGGATGGATGATTCCTTACAAGATCAAGGCTTCATGATGAACAATTTGAAATTCATGACATCGAAAGGAGGGGACATACAAGTAGTTGATAGTACCATGATCTCCACCAAATCATTATTGTTGGAAACAAGTCCTTAATTGAGATGGAGATTAAGCAAGTCCCAAGTTAAGAGGGAGCTTTATATATTCCTTTTATAGGAATGAGTTGGTCCTCCCTAGTTAAGAGGGAGTGACAGATATGGTTCTCTACTTCATGTGTCATGCACTAGAATAATGCACCAGACTAAGACTTACTGTTGTAAGTCTTAGTGAAGGCCATGAGGAGAGATATACACATAATTATTTTCTTCACGTTATGAAGAAAGAATGGAGGATTTAGTAAGAATCAAAGATTGATTTCGATACTCTTTGAGGATGTGGTAGGGAATCCAATAGGTAAGAGTAGTTAAAGAGGAAATTCCTTGAGGATGTGTTATTCCAAGATAGGATTTGTCCTAAAAGGGTGTACCTTGTGAACACCCAGGTGTGGTATGTGCCTTAATAGATAATGATGATGGTTTTTATCAGTCATTGGTCTCACCAAAATTGTGCCACGATATTGTGGAGAGATAGAATTGTTAGTCAAGGCCTTGCTATGTGACAATGTTGGTTGGTATGATAAGATTCTCTAGCATAAGCTAAGGAGGTAGCTTATGAGATGGCTTACCAATCCAACTTTCATTATGAGAATTATTTAGTTTGAGAATGTCCAATTACCTTGTATGGATTATGAATGCCTCCTTAGTTAAGAGGGAGTGTTGAAATATGTAACTAGGTCCAGTCTGCATAATGACATATTAATCATGATTTTATGTATTTGATGTAAAGAAAAAAGGAAATTTATTATATTCATTCTTGAGGCATGGTTTTCATGCTCAAGGGAAATTTATTTTATAGGTCAGGAACCCATTGAGTGCTTCTAAGGCTTTTGACTGAGTCAAAAAGTCACAAGGGTCATTGTCATGTATGCAAGACCCTTTTGGTCATGTTACATATTGTAAAGAAAATTTCATTTGAGTCAAAATAAAGTCAAAGAGCCTCCAAGACTTTTTCATGGTGTCTTAAGCAAGTCAATCTGAAGGAAGAAATTCATACCCCTGGAAAGCCTATATATAAAAAGGAACTCAACCTCATTTGGACACAAAAAGAGAAAGTTTGATCTCATAAAGAAAGAAGTTGGAAAAGGAACAAAATCAAGTATAAGAAGAATAAAATCAAGATCGAAGCTTTGGATCTCTCTCTCTCTCTCTTGTGTTATGGTTGCTAAAGTTTGTTGGGAAAGTTGAGTTTCTAGAAAATTGTTGGGAAAGTCAAAGTGCTGGAAAGTTGTTGGGAAAGTCAAATTGATGGAAAGTTAATGGGGTCAAAGCTACAAAAGAAACTATTGGGTTAAAGTTATAGAAGAAACTACTAGGTCGAAATTTCATAAGAAACTAATGGGTCGAAATTGTAGAAGAAATTGTTGGGTTGAAATTGCAGAAGATATTGCTAGGTCAAAATTGCAAAAGAAACTACCAGGTCTAAGTTGTAGAAGAAATTTTTCTGGTCAAATTTTTTGGTGTCAAAATTGTTGGAAAGAAATCTCATCAAGGAGAAAGGTTGACATGGTATTGGAGGGGTCTTTTTCAAGGCTCTTAGGTCTTGTAATTTGTCATTTGAAGATTATATAAGAAGAGAATAATTCTTGTGGGTTTTCCTCTCAAGAGGAGAGGTTTTGGCCCCGGCTATAATCCTACATTTCATGTCCTCTTGTCTCTTTGATTTTTCATTATTTGGCACTTGTTTGATGATTGAAAACACAATAATAATCAAGTTGAAGAAGAAGCTAAGCATGTTAAGTATAAATACCTCACAAACAATTATCAAAGTAAGAGGAATCATTTAATCTAGTTACCCTAAATTTATCAACATTGCCTACAGAACACAAAGGGAGTCCTTCACTGATTTAATGGTTCCTTAATACTTCCATTTTCTTAGTGCCTTATGTGCTTAGTTAAGACATATTTCTTAGAAAATTATTTTCCCTTTTATGTTGGGCTAAAAGTTCCCACACTGAATTCCTTACCCAATTTTAGTTAAAATCACAATTTCAAATATGCTTTTTATGATTCAAAATGATTTATTTTCTCCTTCTATTTAGAGTCATTGTCTCAACACGCACTTATGGTTCTATTACATTCTATATGTTTTTTTTTTATTTTCATGCCATTCTCTATAATTCCCTTACTCATTCACATATGACAAAATGACATAATCATCTCATTTTTAACATCACACACTACTACTTTCTTCCTCAGCCCACACCATAACCTACCTTCATGATAATATGGGGTCCCCATCTAGGGCTATATGGCCAAATAAGAAGTCTCAAGAATAGGTACATAGCCCATACGTTTGGGAAAATTTAGTAACACTCCCCATTTATTCCCATAATTGCTAGGAATTGGGTAGTTGAACTACAAAATATGAAATTTGAACACTTAATTCAAAGTATGATAGGAAATTCCGATTTTTCCCCTTTTAGGTTCTTCTTAGGTATCAAGATCCTTGTTTATTGATTTGTATTTTAGATTTGTAATAATATATAAATAAAATTAATATTACATCAAATAAAATATGTCAAGATATCCATACTAAACATTTCCATCATTATAATTCATAAATTAAAATTACAAAAAATAAGGTTTTAAAAAGCAGTGTTACAATCCCCTCCCCCTTAAACAAACACCATCCTTCATATATTGTAAACAAAAATGGTTATGCATTTTTCATGGCTTCCTCCATTCCCATGCTACCACATCAACTCCAGAGTGTTTAAAAATGTAGCAATAAATTCTCAACATGATTTTTCCTTGATTAAATTGAGGAAATTCGAATGTCCATGTCAACAGACAACTTGGATGATGTTAACTTGTGTGACATGACTTGTGTCACCCATTCTACTCAGTAAATTCAATTTGGAGGAGTTAGAGTTCAATTTTACATGTGTGATTGCTAATTTGTAGCAATCAAGGTCATCTATCTCAAGTTGTTTTCAACTAAACTAGTTCTAACATTAGGAGGAACTAGTGGAAGGTCAGTTAAGTAGTGGAACTTCAGGGAAATTCAATGATCATCCATTTAACTGAGTAATAAACCCAAAATATCTAGTGCATCTAGGGAATTCGAGTAACCCAGTTGAGTTGGAGTTTCCAAGGCAATGTAACATTAGTTGTAGACTAGTCTTGAGTGTACAGGTGTTGCATGTAGTCAGATGACCAACCTAAGGAATTGTGTAATTCAATTAGAGGATTTTCCTAAATAATAGGGGATAATTCCTAAAGGAACATATAAAGGAAATAAGATCTCAAGATGAGGAAATTTTTGACTAAGTCTGGGTCAGTGACCTTCAGTGAGTAGAGAGAAAGGTTATGCACTTGCAAGGTGAGCTCATTTGAGAAAAGAAATTGTAATACATCTCTATTCATTTGATTAATGCAAGAGGCATTGGGGTTTTTAGTAGATTATTTCCCCAGATAAAAATAATTATTGCATGTGTGCTATGAATTCTTGTAGGTCTGAGATTTCTATTCTAAATTGTGAAATAATGTCCGCAGAGAAGTAGTGTAGGTTTGTGTCATGTGATTTTGATTAAAACTTCATGAAAAGATGCAAATATACAACCTAATTTCTACCTGGGATTAGAGTTCGATTCACAATAGAGCATAAATTTTGAAGTTGTTTCTTAGAGGTTAAAATTTGAAGATTAGAGTAGTGAGATTTCTCGAGAGCTAAGAAGAAGACCTTCAATGGACCAAGGCTAGAGTATGTCTTGGAAGGCACCTCTAATTTTGTTGCATGGAAGGACCACATAGAGGCAGTATTGGATGACAATGGATTGTTAGAATACATCAAGACAAATGTTGCAAAACCACAAGCATCTGATGCCTAAAACCTTGCCTAGTGGGAGAAAGATGTAGCCAAGGAGAATAATCTTGGAGGTAGTACAGAATCATAATTTCTCGAATCTCCATAGAAAGGAAATTTTTTTTGTGATGTGGAAATCACTGAAAAAATGTTCGAGCATAGTAGTGACCACAAGAAGCTCGTGCTTAATGATAAACTTCTAAGTATCAAGTTGCAAAAGAATGACACAATTCTGCAGTATCTTAGAAAGTTTACAAAGTGTTGTGATGAACTTGGTGGGGTTGGTGTTAACGTGTTATCCATTAATTTGTCACACTCCCCGTCTCATAACCTGAGTTGTCAAACTTTGCCCAAAATGTCACAAACTGACAAAATTTATCAATGAATTCACCATGAAAAACAATGATCATAGCATCCCTGAAAAGAAGAAGAAGAAATTCCTTGAAGTAATTCTAGAAGAGTTTGTCAAAAAAACCCTATTTGCAAGCCCAATGCTATTTTTAGCAAGAAAAACTATGCTTACCCTTTAGTCTAACTAGTAACTAGCACTAGCAACATGACATGGGATAGGAAAATCCATACCAGTCCTCTTCAAGTAGTTTCTCCAAAAAGGGAGCATAAGATTCTCTTACTACAAACCTTGAGAACAATGAGATGGTTATTGTTGAATAAGGATATGGTCGATTTCTCCCATTTTGAGTCCTTGATCCTACATTTAGGGGTCTTACCATTAATATGCTGACCTTCTTCCCCCTTTTTTGGATCGCTAACTCCCTATCCTTCCATATAAATACATTCCCATATAGCCTCAAGTGGTTGGTTGGACTAGATTAGTCATGTTGCTACTAAATTGTGCCTAATTGCTAACAATTTGTGAAGGAAAAAGGAGAGCATGAGAATTCTTGGCTTGGACTTGGAAACCCATCCAAAAGGAGGCTTCCCACATTAAGGCAATGGTTGTATGCTTACCTCATGTGTTTATTATTAATACAATGCATGTTTACTTTCCATAAGCATGTAAATGAGTACTTTCTTAGTATGATGCTCCTTGATCTGTCGTATGCTTTACATTAGGATGAATATGTTATGTTTTTCCTTTGTTTTCCTTGTTTGATCTCTCTTGTAGGTATTCATTCAAAACATAATAGAAAGGATCAAGTTTGGAAGTGAGGAGATCCTTATCGACATTGAAAAGATACTGCATAGGAGTGAGGTAGGCCATCTATCCTCTCTCATCTCATTCTAACTTAAACTAGAATAATTTTGCATATATTTGTTTCAATTGTTACTAGATCCACTCATTGGACTAGAGGGATCACTTCTATTTGTAGAAGGAATTTCCTAGATAACATAATGTCCCTAAAGTAGACATGATAACCTTATCCCTTTTGGGCCTTCCCAAGAGTTGGCATAGCTATCAAGATTTTATGAATGGGAGGGAGAAACTACCAAGTTGGGAGTGCTTATGGTTTGATTTCATATAGGATGAAATAAGGACAAATATTGGAGATGGGATTTCATCCAAGGGAAATGATGAAGAAAAAATTGCGTTAGCTAGAAAGGAGAAGAAGGGAAAAGCAAACAAATCCCAATCCAAACCAAAATCTAGTCATGGGGGAAAGAAGAAATATTTTTCAAAACTTAAATGCTTCCATTGTCATGAATTAGGTCATTATGCCATGAAGTCTCCACATAAGAAGGAAAGCACAAAGACCTAAGGAGGAGAAACAAGTGAAGCTTTGGCTTCACAGTTTGAGCTTGAATTTACCCTCATTTCATGCATGGTCAACACAGTGATGGGAAGCGTGTGGTACTTAGACTCAGGTGCATCATTCCACACGACGAGAAATAAATATTTTTTCAGTGACATGGAGGAAAAATATTTGCAGATGCACATCGATATGGGGGATGATGGAAGGTATAGTGCAACTGAGAATCTTACAGTTAGCTTTTAGAGGGAGTGATTCTTCATCCTCAGGCTGAAGGATGTCACGTTCATTTTGAGCCTAAAGAAAAATCTCATCTCTATTGTAGTGTTAGAAGATTGCGGTTATGATGTGTTCTTTAGCATAGGAAAGGCATTCCTAAGACACATAGCCATGAGACAGATGAAGTAGATTGAGATTCTTGTGAAAAACTTGTACAAGCTAGATGTGGAGAATTGTGTTGCATTGAGCACAAATGTGGAGAAGGTGCACAACCTCGATGTCATTGAAATTTGGAATAAAATACTTGGCCATTTGCATCATGGAACTTTGAATATCATTTAGTAGATAACCACATGCCTCCTCAAAGGAGAACTTGAGAAACAATATGTACCTTGGGGAAGTACACAAAATCCACATTTCATGATCGGGATAACAAAACACATGCACTCTTCGAAAGGATCCACTTTTGTGGACATTTCTTGATAGCATCCACTTCCAGGCACAAATAGTATTTCATTTTTATTGATGACTTCTCATGAAAGTGTTAGATCTTCTTCATGTGGAAGAAGGATGAGACATTCTCAAAGTTAATAGAATTCAAGGCACTGGTTGAGAAATAAATGGGCAACAAGGTGAAGGCTCTCAGGAATGATAATGGAGGTGAGTACGTGTCAAATGAATTTAAACTTTTATGTGAAAAGAAAGCCTTCGAAGAGAGTTGACATAACCCCACAACCCATAGAAAAATGTGGTGGCTAAGAGAAAGAATCATAACATTGTGGGAGTAGCGAGGGTGATGTTCCATGATCAATGCCTACTTTTTCATTTATGGGTCAAGGTGTGCAATGCAACAATCTATTTGTAGAATTGGAGTCATCTTTGGATTCTAGGCATTATTACACTGGAAGTCCTTCTCGAGGAGAAAGTCAAATGTGTCACACTTCATGATTTTTGGAGCCTTTGTTTACTTCCATGTATGAAAAGAATCAAGGAAGAATCTAGAACAAACAACATGATTGGGGTATTTTGTTGTTACACATAAACTCCCCACAACTATCGTGTGTACTTGTTATCCCTCAGAATGATAGTTCTGTGAAGGGATGTAAAATTTGATGAAGGCAAAGCAATGCAATTATCTCTTGAGAGGAAGCTTCATATAACTAGAAGAAGAGATTTTACCTCTAAAGGAGGAACCTTAAGAAGTTATGGAGAAACCACAAATTGAGGAGTAGAGAGTGGAGATAACCAATCAATCAGAACCATCTAGAGAAGGAAGCAAAAG
>APFE030887815.1:180009-191123 GCA_000404065.3 Pinus taeda | reverse complement strand
TATCCCTATTATTATAAACACCATGGTGTATAAACCCCACAATGTATAAATATCCCCTCCTTGGCACTATAGCCATAATGTTCACTCCCTGGGAATTGAATTAACATCTGGTTAATGTCAAGAACCCATGTCCCACCTTTTGCTCCATCTCAACCGGTTTCCCTACCTAAAAGTTCCATTTTGACCTTAAAAACCCTTGAAAAACCTTTTAATCCCATAAAAATCACCCAAGGGCGGAAACATTATGAAATCATCCTTCCCCTGCCTTACCCTAAGGTCAGGAGTTAATTTACCCTTTCATGCTGTATAAAAACCCATTGGACCCCTTTCCCTATAGTTTTTGCATTCATAAAGATTTATACCTAATCTTTGTATAAAACCCGCAAATTTCATGTTTTCTTAAGGATTGGCGGACCGTGTTATTTTGGTAAGTAAAACTATTGAAAATTCTTCAAAAAATCAATTGGCGTATGGAGGGTCCTGCCGTCACGTCTGCCGAGAAATATCATTGTTTAAAGCCCGCCCACGCACAGTTACAGCTCGTGCAGATTACCTGTCCGATGACTGTCAGATGGTGCCTGTCCCAGATCTACGGTTGGCGTTGATTTCGGGAAATCCCGACGTCTGAAAGTTAATAAAAGCAGCAGTTACAGCCCATGCAAGTTGAGCGCCCGACAGCCGTTGGATCGCGCGCCTCCAGATCGACGGCCCACATCAATATCGGAGGACCCTAAACGTCTGACAGATACCTTTCGATATCTGTCAGATGCTTACGTCATGCGGGGACAGATGGCGCGCCCAAGTTCCATCGGAGCCCGTCTGACAGTTTCTTCGTCGTACAGGAACGGTCCCGATATGGTGACACCTGTCCCGTCCACCTCCCCGTCCAGCTGTCTCACACGTCACCACCACATCTGCCCACCTCCTCCGTCATTCGCCCACGTGGCTGCCACCTCATCGCCCCCGTGGACCGGTCGTTGACCGCCACGTCACCCGATGACGTCATGCTGATGTCATCCAACCTGGTCCCCCATGATGACGTCATCCTGACGTCATCCAAAAAGCGCGCCAATAAAACTAAAAAGCCATATTTTCGCCATTTTTCCGCAATTTTGTCATATTTTTCAGAAAAACACTGCTCCGCTGTCTGCATGTAATTCACGACGATCGTTCAACCAGCCAGCCCGCGACCATTTTCAAAGGATCCGGCGCGCTAACCCAGCTATTTCTTCAGTCCAGGCCATTGTTTAATAGGTATTTGAGTCTTCGTCCTCCTGCGAACTAGTTTTTTCTTAAAATTCTTGTAAAATCCGCCACAAAAGGCCATAAGATTGAAATTCCACCGATAAACCAACTGTATCCTACCCTTATTCGACTGTTTAAAGTTAAAACACAGTGGCGGAGACCTCATCTAGATTGCAATTTCTGCTGAAAACCCTGCCCTGTTCACGCAATCGTGGACTTCCTGCATTACTCCCAAACTGTCAAGGGAGGTCTGTCCCACAGAGAGGCCTTCCCAAAAAGCCCAGCATTGTTATCCTTGACTGTGCACCAACCCTGTTAAATTCAGTCCCCCTCAATTTCACTGTTTCAAGCAGCATACCCGGCATTTCAGAGATTACTTGGATAAAACATGGATACCCCTGCAGTCCTTAATGTCACTCCTCTAAATGCTCCTCAGAGAGAGCTAGACTGGCAGGATTTGGCAGACCTGGATTACCAGATCTCGGAAGACTGCCGATCAGGATGCACATTTCACATTCACCTGCTAAATGAGTTCAGAGCTAGGCACAGAGATGGAACAGATATCCAGGGCATTTGGGAGTCTTCCCTCCCAACTTTTAAAATGCCCCAAGTCACACAATTCCCTGACCTCATCTACTTATGTGCCAGCTGTTATGATCCAATACAGAGGGCTGTACTGAATCCCCAGGGCGAGGTTGTATTCTATACCACCCCTCAGGCCATCAGGGATATGGTTCAATTCAAAACCCACAAGAAACTGGTTCCTTTATCCCTGCTGGACTTAATCAACCAAGGGACCAAGATACTCACAGAAGCAAAGATCCTGAAGTTAAATCAACTCTTTGTTAGCAAGTCAGACACAGTGCTGCATCCTCCCATCTTTGATGGATACCTGAATCAACTTGGACTGGACCTGGCCCATATGATAAGCTCAGTACTGGGGTATAAATCAATGGAGTTTATAGAGGAAACTGTGCTAGTCATGATGACAATGTTTGCTCCTGGTAAGGCCCCTATCTGCTATGACTATGCCACATACATCTCTGACAAAATACATGAGCAATTCCTGCACTTATCCAAAGAGAGGGTGTTCAGATACACCTCATATATTTATCATCTTATTATGTATAACCAACACGAAAAATTCTCTTTTGAAATCAAGAGAACTGATGCAGCAGGAAACCCAAGATCAGTTGTATACTGGAGCTCAATCTTCCATATCCGTTTTTACTCACCCTATACATATTGTGAGTTCATTGATTTGTTCATTCATCCGGCCATGTCTCTGCTTATGACAGAACCTCCCCCAAGACTCTCTGATGAAATGCAGAGAATTCTACAGTTGTCTAGTGCCTAGAGCATAGGAGACTAGTATTTCTACCAGCATCACACTGTGATTAGGATATATGGGTGTGAGTTGCGCCCATTCAGGTTACCCAAATTTGTGCCCATGAGGCTCTTTGCCCTGGAGTATTTCAGACAATTCGGCAATGCCGATCAGATCCATTTTGCAGGGAAAGGCAAGAAGGCACAACTCAAAGTTAAAAACCAGCTTGGTCATTTGGTTTTAAACAAAAGAGAAGGATGGAAGCAGGCAGATAGGATGTTGGAAGGCCTTGGCCTAACACTCAGTTTCCTCTGGAAACCCTATGACCCCAGTGGCTTTATATCTTTGAGAAGATTAAGATATAAACTCTCTAGCTATGAGCATGAGAGCCAGCTCCATATATCAAGACATGCCAACCAGCCAAAGTGGAAGAAAAACACTTTAACAGAGCCTGTATCTCAGGAAGAGCTAGTAGAGAGGGATAGAAGACATTTGTTAAAAATGGCTGACTTGGAATGTCCTTCTCAGGTGCCTGCCCTACCAAGTTCTCACACAACAGTGCCAGCTTCCTCATCTGCAACACAACAAGGGGCAGCACAAACTTCAGATCAGGAGCAGAACAAAGGTAAAGATAAAGAAATGGAAGAAGAAGAGGGCCAACAGGGCCAACAGGGCTAGCAAGGGCAACAACAGCAACACCAGCAAGAAACTGATCATCAGGATCAAGAAAAGCAAAAAGTAGAAGGCCAGGCAGCTACCCAAGAAAGAGCAACCAATATGGCGCCTCCTAGACAGGATTCTAGGATAGACTCTTCTGTCCTCCAAACCCCTCAGAGGGAGGACACCAGCAGAAAAAGAGAGAGGGAGACCCCCCTCACAGAAGGACCAGATAAGAGGCAGAGGCTCAACCCTTTCTCAGAAGAAGAAATGCAAAGCCTAGAGACCTCTGCCAGCTCCTTGCAGCAAGAACAGGATAAAGCAGCACTTGGGGAGGTCAGCTCCTCAGGTCAATAGCACAATACGACTGCAGGCATAAAGGAGCAGTTCAAAGACGCCAAAAGAAGGAGTGAGCCAATAAAGATTAAGCTCTATAATCATTTGTTAAATATGGCTCCTCCAAACCAACAAAGGCTAATGGCTGCCTTTGATGTGCAAGAAGGCAAAATGACTATGAGCCATTTTGCCCCTACAGTGCAGCAACCTCAAACAGCTGCAGATTATATAAGGACAAACTTAGAAGTCCTTGCAAAGGACATCCACCCCATGGACCAGATCGAGCTCCACAAGCAGACGGGTGAGATGGTCTATGCCACCCTGGCAGATAAGACCTTGATAAATTACAGGCTGCAAAATAGCTTAAACAACACTGCAGCACAGCTTGAATTGGAGAGGGCATCCTCTCAAGCTAAAGACAACAGAATCAAGGCATTGGAGGAAATAATTATAGAATTTGGGCATGATCCCAATGATGTTAAGGCCATACAGGAGGTCCTTAAACTAAGGGATGCAGATATAGCTGCAATTAAGAAGAAGATGAAGATCCCACCAACTCTACATCCACAAACAGATGAAGTTGCCCAGCAGAGGCAACAAAAGGATGTCACTGCATTATTGATGACTTTATATAAGGAACTGGTAGAAACACAGGAGAAGCTGCAGGACACAGAGACAACTTTAGAAGCAGCACTACAAAGGAGAGAAGCAGGGCAATCTTCCAAACCGCCCACAGAAACAAAAGACCTTGAGGAAACCCCTCAAGAAACTACCCCTCCTAAACAGCAGGTACAGCAAGATGCTCCACGCACCTCAGCACCAGCCACTACAGCACCAACAACAGAGCAGGCCGAGAGCCTGGACATGCAGAAACTAAGGCAAGAACTTCAGGTGCTAGAAGCTCAGATGTCAGAACTCAATCAAGCCAAGGAAAGCTTAGCAAAGATAAATGAGAAATATGATAAGTCTAAGCAAAATGTGGCTGAGAGAGAGAGAGAGAAGTAAAAGCTCTGAAGAAGACAATTGCACAGCTAGAAAAAGAGCTAAATTTTGAAAAGGTTACAGTAGAGCTTAAGCAGGTGATTTGGACTGCTATTGGGCAATCAATAACCAACCAATGGGAGTACATTGATGCCATTTATGAGCAAGTGGGACTCATTGGCAGGGCTAAAAAAGAGCTGCAAAGAGCAAGAAACTCCCTAGGCAACATGGCAGACCTTGCCCCCAGAATGATTGAGGTCCTCAACTATAGGACAAGTTCACAGCTGGTGAAAATGGGAATTGGTAATAGGACTGAAACCATTTCCCTGATCAAAAGAGCCACAACAATGAAGAATTTAATCCAAACCCTGGACAGGAGAATCCAGGATATGCAAGCGGATATAAACAAGTTTCAGAACAGGTTCGCAGCCCTGCAGGACAGAGGGCTCCCCAGCTTGCTAGAATCGGGGAAATTACTCTCTCACGAAAAATATATCAAGAGGGTAAGCACTTTTGCAGCAATTCATATTGCTGAGACACCAGGAACATCTGCAGCAGGCCCGTTAACAGGGAAAATTCTTTTTGAAAAGTTAGATAATTTGTTTTTTATTAGAAATGAAGTTTCACATCTGTTTGATGAGCCCCATCATTTCTACAAGTATACAGAAGCTGATGAGACCTTAGGGTCAATTTTGAGGCATCAGCTTCCCCCTCCAGACACATGGCAAGATTTGATAAAGTTACTTTTAAATCAAAGTTGAGAAGAGTAAATCTTTTATTAAAAGATTTATATTACAGATACAGGAGGATAAAAGCCATGACAGCAAATATGAAGACGCTGAGCCAACTCAGCACAGGTACTCGGCATCAACAGCAACATCAGCAGGTACAGGTGGCAGGGCCAAGAAGATACAAAAATCAGAGTGGCAGAGCACTTCATATTACATTTATGATAAAGCCGCGCAGCTGACTCCGCAGTGCCCAAAGGTCAAAGGTTTATCCTGACAAGAGTTAAAAGCTTTTAAAGATCATTTATGTTTGCATTTACTCCTGATCTACTCTCCTTGTACAAAGTGTAAGAGATATTTTCCTCTCAGATGACTCAATACCTGAGATATTTTTGTATGAAACCTCTATATATTCCCCCTCGCGTTTGTTTAGAGGGGTTGGACTCCGGATGTAAAGAAGCTCTCGTTTTCTCTTCTGTTGCTCTTACACTGTAAAGATTCAGGCAGCTAATACAAAGAACAATGGGATTTCTTCAGATATTGTCTCTCATGATGATCTGCTGGTGTGTGGCTTAAAAATACAAGATTCCCGTGTATTCCATGGCTCAATAAGTTTCCTTACTCCTTTTGTTATGATTATGTTTTCCATACTTTCTCGTATCTCTCATGCTTCCCACACATATTCGATTCTCTGAATAGCTAGTAAAAAGAATAACCCAGGTTTTAATCTTTGATTACCCTGAGTTCAATCCTAGCTGTTTGTATATGTTTTCTTCAGTTATGGTACTTAAAGAGTAATCCTTCAATGCTACCTTTAATACTGTATCATCAATAGAGGATGTTATTCCAGGAATTCAAGAAATTGCTCCCAGATAACAGACCTCTTTCACTCCAGTCAACTTAAGTAAAGAATTCTTCATTGCTTTTTGCTAATTTGTTTCCATTTTCGCCTCTCAATCTTTATAGTTTGTGTCACAGAATACATACAGGCCCTGTATTCATCCCACACTTTAGTCAAAACCTCATGGGAACAGTAGTCCAAGACCCCATTGCCCAATGGACTAGTTACACCTAAAATCAGACATGAAAAGCTATCAGAAGCATCCATCCTCCCAACCAAACACAAAAACAACCTAACAATTCACTCCATAACTAGCCTGAAACCTTCACTGAAAGCAGTGACATAACTAATAGAGAGAGCCCTCTCTGACTACGACTGGGCTAGAAGCTGTAACCCAAAGATTGGTTAGTGGTTACCCCGGCCGTATCCTCTCTGGAGTCAAAGAGGACAACCTGGGTGTTAACGGTTTGTTTCTAAGATAGCCACCCATCTTAGTGGGAATATCAGCATCTGAGTGGACACTATTCCCAGTAACAAAATGGCGACTCCACTGGGGAGTGATTGGATTACTTGTTAGCCTATATATCCTTGTTTCTTTTATAAACTTACAGACGGAGCCTGAAGTCAAGCCAGCTAGCCTTCGAACTGCATTTGTTATACAAATGCAAAGTAGATCAATGCTGCTTCAGTCTATCTTCAGGTTTAGTTTATGAATTAAACAATAGATCTGCAAGAAATCTAATTACCCTAAGTGGTGGCTCAAGTAACCTCTTAAGATCACCCCTGTGTTTTACATACACTGATCTTTACTTACTCGGCCTAAACACCTAAACTAGATTGCAAACTGTGAGTGAAAACCTATTTAAAGTCTCGCACTGGTACCATTGCACCCTGCCTTCAAGGCAGCTTGTATGCATCGCACTTCCCGAGTGCAGTAGGTGCGCTGCATACTGGTTTCACTGTGTAATAGGTGCGATGGTCAGGGAAGGTTAACTTTACCCTCAAACTGTGGTTTTTTCTCACTATTTTCAGTCCTATTCAGGAGTTTTGTTGTCTGTAGTCAGTCTACTTCTGTGAAAACCCCCTTCTCTTGCATTATTCCACCTCCTTAGTGCAAAGAAATGTAAATATTTTTTATGTATTCTGTGTCATTTTCAGTTCTCTTTTGCAAAAAACTAGCATAGTCGAACTGTCGTCTCTAGATCTGAAAGTGTCGTAGCTATCAGTTTTAGTTTTAGAAAACAATCCCATTGTTCTTGATAGTCGAATATACAGTTAATATTGCATAGGATTTGAATTAGTAGTTTAAAGTGTCGAAAAGCAATTTTCATTTCAAAATCACAAAGTGTCTCTCTTTCTTTCACTTCATTTTGAAAAAGAATTTTGTTGAGTACTGTCGCTTTAAAAGTAATTCAGATTTACACATAGCTTTCTTAACTTCATTCATACATTAAGAAGGCTGAAAACAAATACATGCATGTGTGTTTGTATTTCGACAGCTTGGTTTGATTTAGGACTGTGCATTTAGCGTGTGCTTCGTGCTCTGTGAAGAAAAGATTCTTGACTTTCTTCCCTTAGTAGCTAGGATTTTCATTGTTGAAAGAAGATTAAACATTTGTTTATCATCTTAGACTGCATTTTAGGAATTATATACACATCACGCGGTGAACCTAAAAGGCAAATTGTTAAGCAAGATCAACTTAAAATAAATTCAATGAATCTAACAACGCTTTGGAACTTAACGCACAACATCTAGAGGTCTAGGCTAGAGATGTATTCCGGCGTCGTAAAACCTGGTAATTATTGCTTTCAGTGTTGGTTGGGTGATTCCTCCACTCTGAGACGGCAAGTGCCAGTACGGACTTGTGCTCCCATGTACCGTCGAGTATATATTGGGAGACCACAATAGGCTGCGTCCTTTATCCTTAGGAAGTCGTCTCTGCCGCCCTATCGATCGCAATGCACCGAACACGGCATTCGGGAAGATGGATTTCCGTACCATAAAAATTATTCTGCAGTTTTGCGATTGGTTTGGTAATCCTCTCTGCCTAGATCTCCAGAGAAGTCCATTTTGCTCCTTTTCAGACTCCTTAAAGGAAAAGGTCCTCTGAGCGCTTGTCACTTCAGGCTCAATAAAAATGGAAGGCGACTAGAGTCATCTTTTGTTTTTTCTCGACTCTTTAAAATTGAAAAAACAAGTTGTGTCAAAGTGTCTAAAATTCATTTAATTTGAAAAACATTTTTCCCTTTTTATTTTGAGTTGATCAAGTAATCTGCAATCGTGGAAGAAAGTCAATCAAAACCCCGTCATTTGCGTAGACTTACGAGTCAACCGTCGTTGACTCCGGAAGCAAAACCATTCCAGACGAAGCGAACTTGTTTAACTAGATCAAAGTCCCCTAGGTTAGGTGGAGCAAGCACTCCAACATCCTCAGAGACTCTGGTTACTCCGAACATTTCTGGTATCCCTGCCTCTACAGAAAAAATTCTGCAACAGTAAAAGGACATTACAACTGATCCTAGTGTGACGGTTAACACTTCTATTCCTGAACCGGCTCCGTCCACAGTCAATTCGGAAGGTGTTACTCCCCAATTGTCTGCTGCTGCAGAACTTACATCTTCTTCGGCACCAGAAATATTTTACGGACCCGACGGTCTGCCTCTTCCTCCTAGATTGATTGCCATATAAGAGATTGTGGAAGATCCTCCATCTAGCACTCCAACACAACTTGGAGCTGGGATCACCCTGTATCCTTCTTCATCAGAAAATATGCATCCACCCTCGGAAGTTCCTGAAGAATCATTGAGAAATATTTGGATAGGCTTAATATGTTTGAACAACCATCAACATCAAGGACTATGTCACTTGACGTAGCAATAGCAGAAGCTCCTTCTGCTATTCCGACAATGTTCACTGGCATGCCATCTGTCCCAACCAGCTTTCAATTGTTGGATGGAGTCCATCTAGGGGCTATTTCAACAGTATGGACTGTTCCCGTTTGTTCGTCTGGAATTATATCTGGAATCTTTTACGTTGAGTCTCAACAAATTGATTCGTCACAAGGTCAATTTGGGCAAACTAGTTCCCAAAGGAAAATCATTCCCTTGAGTACTAGATTACTGTCATATGGAGGGCCATATACCCTTATGTTGTCTTCCTCGGAAGGACAACCATGTGTGAGTTCGTGACAAAATTTGGGTTATGCTGGAATCACAACTAGCGATTGGGTGCCAATCCTGTCTCAACAACCAAGAGTTGTATGCTTGATACAACAAAGTTTACCAATGACAAACATCCCCACTACGCCAGCTATTGTGGCAGTATCGCAAGTACAAGCGTCACCAGTTGTATGCCAACCTCAAGTTTCACAGGTTGCAATACAACAATCTCTTGTACCTCTGACACAACCACAGTCACCCACTAGTGGAATGGCACAGGTTCAAACGGGGAACACCAATCCCCATATTGGTCAAACAGTCAGTGTTGGACAACAGTCCATGGCTTCACAACCATGGTTGGTGCAATACCAACAACCGCAATTCCAGCAGGCTTACCAAGGATATGAACAACAAGTCTTTGCAAGTAATGGGCAGCCATATCAACCATATCATAATGGTTATACCCATCAACCTTAACAAAGTTACCAACATCAAATACATTATGCTGGTATGCAAAGACCAACTGCTCAAACGATTCTGTCTTATCCTGGGTATGCTCAACCAAGCCTGAATCAACAGTTGCCTTTCGTGGCAACTTTAGAGTTACCGGATCTAAGTCGACTAACGAACGATCCAATTTCCTATGCCCCTTGGTGGCCAGCGATTCCACATAAACTTCTGTCGGATATTCCTAAATTTAATGGAAATCTGGGCGAAGACCCATCGAATCATGTGATGACCTTTCATCTATGGTGTTCGTCAAACACTCTCAATGATGATTCGATTCGGCTTCGCCTCTTTCAGCGCACGTTAACTGGTCTGGTGGAAAAGTGGTATGTCAAACTGCCTAGAGCTTCATTTGATAACTTCAGTACCCTAGCCACAACCTTTTTAACCCATTTTCAGTTACCCATCAGGTACAAAACAGGAACTGAACTGCTTACCAATTTCAAACAAATGACAGCCACTCACATATCCGGTCATATTCATGAGTGGCGGCATCGTCGTAGAATGGTCAAAACATATGTTCCTGATCAGCTATTGGTTGAATGGTTTATTAAGTCATTGTTACCCGCTATTACAAAAGATGTGGAAAAGGGAGGAGTTGTCACTGAAGAGCAAGTTATTGCTCGTGCACAATATCTAGACTTGATCTACACTCAATCTGGCACGCTCTACGATAAAATCCCTGATGATCCTAGACCAGATTTTTCCGTTCCTCCCCCTCCTAAATCAAACAAAGACTCTCATGCCGGCAATGGTGTGATAGGTATGACTAGCACGAAAACCATAAAGGCTACGTCAAAGAAAGCCCGTACGGTTTCTAGTCAAAATGCAAATGACAAACTTCTTGCCTCGGAGGTTAATGCCGTGTCGACTAACAAAGGCAAAGAACCAAAGCAACTAGGAGGCAAGAAGAAAAAGAAAGGGAAAAAGAAGAAACAAGAGGAGTCATCTCCTAAAAAATCTTCGACAAACCCTTATGGGCAAAGGAAACCTCCTTCAGGGTGTCAGATATGCGATGACGATCATCGGACAAGAGATTGTCTATATAAAGCTGAGCTTAGAAAATTCTTCAAGAATTCAAAAACCTCAGCGATGTTGACTGATCCATTTCCGAACCCAGCAACAAATCTGGTTTATAGCGACAATGCTTCCCCATCCCAAGTGCTTATGTTGTCCATTTCGAAACAACAAAATGATTCTTTGATATCGACAAGGAATAAAGATTATGGAAATCCACAGATGTCGAACAATAAGGCGACAGATCAACCTAGTAGTTCGACAACAACTTCGACCGAAGTTTTTCCACCCATCATTCCCGAGCTAACGATAAAGC
>APFE030887815.1:130616-175792 GCA_000404065.3 Pinus taeda | reverse complement strand
TTTTTTTTTTTCTGATATCTTCAAGTGATTTTTGGTATGGAGATATAATCATTTATCTCTAGACACAAACATATAGGTCTAAGACCTCACGCTCTGAACAAAGACGTATTCAATACCAAGCAAAAGACTACGTGATTATTGATGATACTCTTTACCGTTGTGGTATCGATACAGTTCTGCGGAGGTGCCTCACCCTTGAGGAGGCTGAAAGAGTACTGAATGATTGCCATTCAAGCACATGTGGGGGACATCAATCTGGTTATGCTACGACGTAAAAATTTTTACGAGCAAGATACTTCTGGCCAACAATGTTCAAAGATTGCATAACCGCAGTTAGAAGTTGTCATGCTTGCCAAATTTTCAATAGCAAAACCAGAAGACCACTCACACCGCTGCAACCAGTAGTAGCTGTTGGGTCATTCTCCAAATGGGGCATAGATTTCATGACATGTAACCCCACCTCAGCCGGGGAGCAATTGGGTACATAATAGTCGCGGTAGACTATTTTACCAAATGGGCCGAGGCGATGCCTACATTAAACAACAGCGACGAAACAACTGCCCTTTTCTTTTTCAATCACGTAGTCTCCAGATTCGGTGTTCCATAGGCCATAGTAACAGATCATGGATTGCATTTTCGCAATCACATGATGGTTGAGTTGGCTGCCAAATTAGGACTGTCCCACGACAGCTCTACTCCGTACTATCCCCAAGCTAACAGACAAGTTGAAGCAATCAACAAAGTCCTAAAGGACATGCTGCAAAGGATGATCGGTGTCCACAAACGAGATTGGCACCTAATCCTGTACTCAACCTTGTGGGCATACCGGACATCGGTAAGAAATGCAACCGGATTCACACCTTTTCAATTGATGTACGGTCTGGAAGCAATCTTACTATTCAATGTGAAATCTCATCCCTCAAACTCGCAGTTGACCTTCTCCCTGGTACCTCAGAAGAAGAGGCTTGTTTCTTGGAACTAATCCATTTGGATGAAACCCATCGTGATGCAGCCTCGGCTAACGAAGTTCATAAGAAGCGAGTCAAAGCACAGTTCGACAAGAATGTCAAACCTCGCGTCTTCTTAAAAGGTGACCTGGTCTTACTTTACGACCAGGAATCCGATAAGTTGGGAGCAGGGAAATTCAAATCATTATGGATGGGTCCCTATATTTTTAAATGAGTATTAGCAAAAGGAGCCTACGAGTTGATGGACTATGATGGGATTCCACTGGTGCAACCTCGCAACGGGTTGTACCTCAAATGTTACTATGCTTGATTTTGCATAATAATCCTCATGATTTTGTTACATTTTTGTTTTCGCCGAGAGTGTTTAGTTTGGTTAAGTAATCTACTTTTTGCATTCATTGCAGATGTCAAACCTACTAGAATCATTCGTTGGATATGCCGACGAAGCAAGTCGTAGTTCGCGGAACCTTTCTTCTGTGGCATGGGCCATTTTTAATCCCAACGGCGAGTTAGTAAGCAGAGGACTGTGTATTGGTTAGTCTACGAACAATATCGCTGAGTACAGTGCATTGATATAACTCCTTTCTAATGCCATCACACATGGCATATGCCGACTTGTCGTTAGGCTAGACTCACAGCTCGTCATTCTACAACTCACTGGCATCTATTCTGTACGAAATCCAGCGATCTATCGCATATTCCTAAGGGTCAAAATTTTGGAAAGACAGTTCGATTTCATCCAATATCAACATATTTCCATAAGTTTAAACACATTAATAGACTCATTGGCAAATTATGTGTTAGATAGACATTTGCGACATTTATAAAAAGAAGCATCACATCAATATATGCAGTAGGATCATGTAAATTAACCAAAATAAAGCTCCGAAAATCAAAAATATATTTCTTAACTATTTATAGTCTGTACATAATTTTCTGTAACCAAGACAAAATTGGTCAAATGACCTAAAACTCAAAATGCTAGGGGGCACCCTAGTCTAATGATGTTGGTGATAACAAGTCACCGCCTGTGCAATCATGCGTAAGAGCCTAGTCCATCGACTTGGCACTCCAGTAGTATGTCGCTGCAACTGCAGAGGCAGCTTGTTGGTCCTCACATCCAAGATACCAAGGGTAAGACCCTCGATCTGGTCCTATAGTGCCGAAAGAGTCTCGACGACATCAAGGTTGCGAAGGATGGCCCTCCTAACAGCCTCTCTTGCTGGAGCGGCCGCTAGGTCTTTGCGGCATACTGCCAGTCGAACTGGTCCAACATCTGCATGAGCACATGAGTTTTGATTAGTCTTGATCATAAGAATATAAGAACATTATAAAGAAAAATGAACAGAGATATGGTCAGAAGAATTACCCATGGCACCCCACTGCTCGCCAACCGACATCACCAAATCTAGATCACCTCGGAAATCCATACCAGCATATGGGAACCTAGCATAAACCATCTCCTGATGATAAAACCACTCGAAGAAGGTCTCAGAAAAAGAAATATAGGGTTTTCCAGTGTGTCGAGACATGAGATCAACCCACCTTTGCATCCGTGGTTCAGTCGGTGGAGGTAGGCCAAGTGAAATGTACTGCGGCTGCATCAGTGGGATTCTCTCCAAGGCGAAAGTGGTTAAAATAGAACCATAGCCAAAGTTCTTGGATCTTCTGCTTTTCACCTTGGTCAATTGTTCTTTCATCATAGAGAGTACTGCATCACACCATTTGAACACCTTCAGTTCAAGGCATTCCAAAGCATACTGCATGTAAGATCTGTTGGCTATGTGAAGAGCAGAAATACCATCCAGTCTAGAAAAAGTGAACAGAATGGTCCACAAGGGCCGGTCAGTGACATCTCGGATGTTGATCTTGCCGTCTGTACTCAGCTGAGATCCCTCTCTGCAATGCCGACGAATGTACTCCCTCACGGACTCACCCCCACGGGTGGAGCCTGATAATGAGAGAGGGGCACCATGCCTCGATAAACCAGTCAGAAAATAGATGTCCACCACTGTCAAGGGGATTGATTTTCTCCTAATCTAGAATACCTGGTTGATAGGATCCCAAGCATTGAGGAAATACTGCAACAAACTAATTTGTTGCCTCATGCTAGAGATGCGAAAAAACTTCAGCAAGCCACAGTTCCGCAATGCAGCTACTGTGCCCGAATCATGTAAAGTAACAACGTCCTCTTCTTCATGTTCACGTTCTCGCCATGTAACAACCATTTTGCTCCGATGAATCTCTAAAAAACAAACAAGGGAAGGGTCAGGATCTTCATTTGGTAAAAAATAGGCAAAAATTCATGAGGAAACTATGCAAAAACTTTCCTCCCTGTGTCCATCGCACCCTAGCAATTGTACTGGGAGGGATGCACACTGACTAGTCAGTGGGAAGATCAGTATGCATCGTACCTTTCGACTAAGGAAGGGTGCGATGGTCCCAGGGCGAGTTCTTCAAACCCCAGAGGCTCAGCAGGACAAGGAAACAAGCTTAGAATCCAAAATGAAAGGCATGCAATTGAAGAGCACAAGTTTAGCTCCTACCTAGTCCGAACAACGTCGAGAATCGTCCACAAAATCTCTCGAAATCCGCTGGTGAAAATCAGGGGGGAAAAAGCACCTCTAGAGCTCCAACAAACCAAATTCAAATGAAATGGTAAAATGAGAGGTAAAATTCACTTTTAATTTACCATGCACATAATTCAAGTAAAATACTATTGTTTTTAACTCATTTATCAAGCATATGTTTTCATTTCTAATCGGTTTGATGAAGCAAATGAACAGGTAGTACAATCTTTGAAAGAACGAAATGCTAAGGGTGAATCAAAAACTCAATGACCATCATCGTGAGCTATGCTGTCGCAAAGTTCAAGCTCGTTAAAAAATAAACCCTCCACGAGCAGTTTTAGCGCATAGTTCAAGCTCGTTAAAAAATAAACATAAGTCATGAGAAAATGTTTCCCCCAGTGTTTAAGCTCATTTAAAAATGAACCGGTAAATAACCATTGTGAATGCCTTATCGCCAACTTTTGAGCCTTGGTCATGTTCTCGCCATCACCTCCACTCTATTTTTAGCCGATCATTCACCCCCATATGATTGTTTACCCCTTCGAGGAATATCTGTGAAGAGTGATTCTGTTAGCCATCCTTGTGACACTACCATGATTAAAAAATTCCAAATCTTACCTGGAATCAGCTGCTACCCGAAACCATCACCCATTCCTAAAAAACGAGTCTTCTTTAAGATCTTTTCACCTGACTCGTAAAATATGAAAATATTGCCGAGCGATTGGCCTCTCCGGCTCGTTAAAGGCATCAAAAGTACTATCCCTCCTCTAGATTTTAATCTTTTTGGACCTGAGGGATTATTACACAAAAAGATCGAGCACTTGTCTTGTTCGGCTCATTAAAACTATCAAAAATTCATCCCTTTTGTATTATTTTACGCTTTTTCAGACTTAAGGGATTATATGATGAAAAAGAATCATTGGAGTCTCCTTTCTGTTCCTTTCAGACTCTCTAAAATTGAAAGGGAGCGAGTTATCTTTGTCGTTAAACTCGTTAAAACCTAATAGCGACAAACTCGTCCAAATTGACGAGAACAAGTTTCACTGTCACTAGACTCGCTAAAATATAGTGACTGGTCAGCAATGAATGGGGAAAATTGGGAAGAAAACTTGAAGAAACTTTATTGTTAGCGAGTCGCTCTTGAACATGAAACTTTCCTTCCGCATCCATGCCAGGTTGGGTTGTTCCGTTCATTGGTCATCACCATTGGTCCGTCACACCATCCATCTTTGGGGTTAATGCTACCAATCCATTGTTAGTGTCACCGATATGTTCAAGAGAAGTCATTCATATACTTCACCTGTGTCTCACCCACTACAATACATTCATGATTCATTCCTTCATGATCGCCCCCCTAAACCCTGTATCGTCAGTTTTTTTTTCACCTCCAAAATCCTTTGCTTCGTTTCGTGTCGTTGATGTGGGATTCATTACGGCCCTCCTGCGACGGGTCACTTCTTGTCGACATCAGCTTATTATCTGAGAAGTTGACTTAGGAACAATCCTTTCAGTACTTTGAAGCTTGCATGCCTCAATGGCAAGTTTCTCACTTTCGGCGACAGGTTTACATCAATGGCCTTCGACCGAGAGATTTTACATGGTGTTCAACGCCAAGTCCTTTTTCACACCACGTGAATTGTACTGTAGTAACTTGAGGGTCATTTTCATTATTAGTGATTCCTCTCGCACCTGTTAACAGCTTACATCATTGGCTGGTAATCAATCGATGTCTTTCCATGTTCGACTCCAGAACATTTTCACATGGATCGACTTGTACTCTGAGTAAAGATTGAACAAGTTTTGAAGACCCCAGATCTAGTTTCATCCATCTGGGCTGCGATATATTTAGGAATATAAAGACATCAAGTGTACATCATTGCCGAACATATGATCATCCAAATCAAAGGATGATGAGTCCATATCATCAGACTGTCACACAAACGATCATCTGTCCTGTGTACATGAAAATGAGTTTATAAAGTTGAGCATGGAATGCCTGCCTCAGCTAGATCATGAAAAAATGTTGTCATTTAATGTATTGTATTGTATCTTATTACAGGTCACCTCCGAGCTCAAAAAAAATTCAGATCCTCATAGTAAAGCATTTCACCCGACATCAGAAAGATTAACAACCTCATGCTTTAGGGGGCAACTGTTATAGACATTTTTGGGCACTTCAACCCCAATCATAAATGTCCATAAACTGAGGGCTCCTAAGTCCCTAAAAGTGTTGCTTCACTTCCTAAAGAAACAAGGTCAGCTAATTACATTATCTCCCAGAAGTTCTCCACTGAAAACTGCTCATAAATGGTCAAAACAGGACCATACTGAAAGCTCAATGCATAGGGTGCGATGCATACTGAATTGCTCCTCTGTAGGGTGTGATGGTCAGGAATGGACAAATGGCAGGGACAAAAATGCGAGGTGGAAGATCATGGAATCTTCCAGAAGCTTCCCCTCTGACACTTGCCTCTCTATTTTTGACTAGGGATGAGTAAGAGATCATCATTCTCCAAGTGGATGCAGGAACTATCAGATAGAGGACACTAATCAAGATCCTAGAAGATGACTCACCTTTTTGTAATCATCTATATATGGATCCCTCATCACAAAGATCCAGAGGCTGGAATTTTGTATCTTAGAAAGAAGTGTTGTTGGTTTTTTGGTGTACATTCATAGTGTTGGGTGATCTAAGCTTTGCTTGAGGTGAAGAAGGGCTTTCTAGCTGGAGGATGATGCTGGGTCAGAGCATATGGTTTTAATCCTCTTGCTACTTTTCATCTTAATAAAGCTATTCTTGTTTTCTTCCATATTCTTGTGTACTTGTTTATATATGCATTTATATGGTTAACATACATCTGATCCTGTGTTATTTATAGATATAGATCTTTGTTTCTTCGATAGTAGTATGTTGCTGTGATTCCACAGGTTCTCTTTTGAAGCTGGGTAGACGAAGAAGCAACAGCGAAGCTCTATCAAGAAGGGGAGGAAATCAAGCACGAGACTCAGGTTGGTCTTCTTGGTTCTCCTCTTGTCTATTTCCATAAAAGAAAAAAATAGTAGACTTTACTTGTTTGTTTCTAAGATAGCCACCCATCTTAGTGGGAATAGCAGCATCCGAGTGGACACTATTCCTGGTAACAATCAGGAAGGCTAGGTCCTGATCTCCAAAAGAAAATTGTGGTTACCTTTGGTTTTTCTTTCTTTTTACTTCAAAAGAATTACCAGAGTGATAAAATTTCTCGCGACCATACTGGTGAATTCGATCCTTAGTCTCATAAAACCTTAAGGAAATCTTAAATTAAATCTTGAGCCCCTTAAGGTCATTCCCTGAAGTAAGTTTTTAGAAAATTTCATAAAAACAGTTTAAAAACTTAAAATTTTGGCTCCTAAAAAGATTCACTATATTAGGGCTAACCTGAATCCAAATGCCGCAACTATAGTGGATGACCCAGAGAGGATTTTAAGACAACCTAAAACAACAGAAAATCAAGCCAGTAGTAGCAGGTTAGTTAGATCTAATTCACTCCTTGAGGAGTTATCAACTTTAGAAGACATCCCTTTTGATTTGTCGTTTGACCTCCCATTATTCAGAAGTAAATTTGAGAATGCAATCCATGAAACAGAGTTAGATCCTAGGTTTGTTCAACTCATTGAATAAAAAAGGATTATTCATTCAGATTTAGATAAATTAGTCGTTGAGACTTTTGACAAATTATAACCTTGGGCCTCTAAATTGATAAGTAATGTAGGCGATTCTTACATTCAACAATCTACTGAACTAGCTACCCTTACTGCTGCTGCCTTGGAGTTTCTCCACAAACTTCACTCATTGTAAGTACCCCTTCCTTTACCACAACTTCATCAATTGTATCTACCACAATCCAATCACCTAAAACACTTATTAATCAATCATCTTCATCATCATCTAGTTCACTTCCATCAGTTTCAAGCCCTTCTTCAACCACCACAACTTTACCCCCAAGTCAAACCAAAATCACAACAATGGCAAACATACATGCTCCTCTTGTTTTACCTGCCCAACTCCATTCAATGCCTACAGATTATCATAGTAAGATTTTCCTTTTTGATGCTACTGGTGATTACACTACCCAACAACATGTAAACAAGATGTATGAATTTTTTGAATTGCATGAAATAGATGTCCAAATGAGATTGTTGCCTAAACTTTAACTGGGGATGTTAAGAAATGGTTAAAATCCTTTCCTCCCAACCATATTGCAGACTTAGAAAATTTTCGAAGGTTATTCATTGGTAGATGGGAGAGAAAGAAGAATCCACTGAAAATACTTTTTGAATATGGCAATATTAAAAGAGCTCCTAACGAGTCAGTTCAGGACTATTGCACTAGGTTTAATGATATCTATAATGCAATTCTAGCCAACATTAAGCCTCCACTTGACCTCACATTAATTAAGATCCATGATGGTTTTGATGTTGACATGTCATACCAGCTAAGGGAGAGAAATCTTGAAACACTTAAACAAATGCAGAGTAATTTTGTCAGTGTAGAGGCCAACCTATTAGCTAAGAAAGCACGAATTATAAGGCAACGTGCTCCGCACTAAAAGGTAAGGTAACTAGTATGTTTATTTATGCACTTACAATTATGTATTTATGAAAATATGATGCAGGGAATTTCATGGAAAATAGACTGCCATGAAATTTTGAAGAAGGGTTAGGTTGAGATTTCCTTTAGAATCACTGGGAACCATGGGGGTTGATCCATGGCGTATGTTTTTCAGTCTTGTGCTTTTGGTCTGTTGGTGATTTGTTGCTCTTGATTGCGGTTTTGTTTGCATCTTGTGCATGGACATGTCACTTTGTTTGTGGTGTTGTATTGTTGTTGGTTTTCCATGGTTTTCTTCTTGTTTGCTTCTCGGCCTTGCCTTTATTGTCTTGAGAGCCTTGGGAATTGGTTGGGGAAGGAGGAAGTTAATGGAGTTTGGGGAGAGTTGTGTGGTACCCAACATGTGACATAAGTCTTGGATGAAGCTCAGTACATGTATAAGGGCAGTTGAAGGAAAGCGTATGATAGTTGGTTGAGTTGGTTTGGTTCATTGGGATAAAAGAAATATGGTAGAAAATTCATGAGAAAGGTAATAGAAAGGGTAAAGTAAATGGATTTGAGGTTTCATATTCCTTGGCTATGTTGGAAATTGTTGTTCTCAATATTGTGCATGTTGTTCATGAATAAAGGAAGTTCTCTTAACCTTGGGCTTATGATATCTAGTAATTATGTTCTAATCATGATTGTTTTTATGCTAATGTTTATATGTATATATGTATGTATGTATGTTGTTGTTTGACAGGTTTGTTAGGGATCATTCTTGTGGAGGAATGATTGCTTAAGCCGGTGAAGGGAATGAAGAGGTTCTTGGTTTATGAGGAATCATGTGGGAAGAGTAGTCATGAAAAATATATGAGTTCAATATCATGTGGATGTGAATTGATATTGTATGCTTGTATTATTCCTATGTTTATGTTATGATAGGTAACATTGAAGAATATATTGGTGGAATGAAAACAATGTGCTTTGTGACATGCTAGGATAAACATGGATGGTGGAGAGACACTAGAATTAAGGTTGTGTGGTAGAAACAACGTGGTTTTGGACGTGTGGTACTACTGCTATGCATATGTTGTATATGTTGTACATGTTGCATTTGTGATGTTGTGCACTTGTGGTGTTGTGTGTATATAGTGTGTGTACATGTTGTTTATGCAATGTTATGTACAATGTGGTACAGATAGTGTTGTATGAATATTGCACATGTAGTGTTGGGTATAGATGGTGTTATGTACATGTTGGGTATGTAGTGTTGTGCACATATTGTATTGTGCGCATGATGGATATGCAGTGTTGTGTGCAAATGGTGTTGTGTGCATGTTGGATATGCGGTGTTGTGTACATATGATGTTATTTACATGTTGTATATGTAGGTTATGTACATATGGTGTTGTTTGCATGTTGTAAATATGGTACTATCTACATATGGTGTGTAAGACCCTTTCCTATGGTCTTCTAACAGATCTATATTCTCTAGGAATTAAATGCAATAAGAGGCAATAAATTACTTTCTTACAAGACATTTAAACAATGATAATTTTACCATTTCTTACAAGATATTTAAATAATGATAATTTACCATTTATATTCTAATCCCTACAACTAAATAGTGAACATTTCATTTCAATAACTTACATGAGTAATCTATGCATAGAGGAATACATGTATCGATGGCCAGGTGGAGATGCCCTTGATCTGTTGTTCCTACTGAAATGCTCCTTTTGACTACCAACTGGATTTACCTCCTAGCCAACTAGGAAATAATTCCTAGCATAGGAAAACTCCACAATTTCCCTAGCCCTCCGAGCCTAAGTCCAACCAGATGTAGTGTGCCCAAGATGAATAATCCAGACCAAAATAAACAATACTTCCTTCCTCCTGTCTCTCCAACAATTTCTCAAAATCATAGCCAACCCAAAATCGAAAGCAAGATCCAACATCCCCCTTTCTCCCTTCCTCCTTCCCCTTTTATGCCTTTCCTCTCTTCTCCACCTCAACCACCACTCATTAATGTCATAACTTCTCCCTCATCCTTATAGTTGACTTCTCTTCTCCCAAGTAAATTTGAGAGTACATTTGTGAATGTGATATGAATATAAAATTGGGTAATTAATGGGAGAGGACCATGTCTTATCAAAAGTAAATGTGGGAGTACATTTTGGGGATGAGAAATGAATATATATATTGGTAATTAGTTGGGGAGGACCATGTCTTCTCCCAAGTAAATGTGAGAGTACATTTGGGAATGTGAGATGAATATATATATTGGTAATTAGTTGGGGAGGACCATGTCTTCTCCCAAGTAAATGTGAGAGTACATTTGGGAATGTGAGATGAATATATATATATATTGGTAATTAGTTGGAGAAGACCATGTCTTATGCCAAGTAAATGTGAGGGTACATTTGGGAATGGGAGATGAATATATATATATAATTTTAAATAATGGAAGGAGACCATATCCTACCCAAGATTCATTTTGAGAAGACAAGTTGGGAATTTGAATAATAGAAATAATGAATTTTATATTAGTAAATAAATTTATAGTTTCCCAAATGAAAGTATTCACCAATATTTTTCAATATTTTCAAGTAATGTAAACATTAATAAAATTTTCATGATAAGATTAAGTGGGGCATTACATACACACCTCCTTCAGAAAACTTCGTCCCGAAGTTAGAGTGAAAAGATACAAGGAGTTCGAAGGCATAACAAAATAGAGAGAGTTATAGTAGTAAAATTTGATAAGTCAGACGATGACATTACTTCCCATCAGGAGTCTCTAACTGATCTATATCCTCCTATCCATCCTGACCTACTTCCGTTCCCACCCTATCCATCCTATGTTGCTATATCCGGTGGCATCAACTTACCAATCTAGCCACTGATAAAACCAACATGGCGGAAGTATCGACTATATCGACCTAACTTCCCACACTACAATGCTGGTTGGACTTATCATTGAATAATCTAGTCAAGTAGTCTTGCCACCTATCATTTGCATTTTAGTCATGTCATATGAGTGCATATCAAGTAAATACCAAATGTAATAGAACAATGTACATTATACCTTCCTCATGAGATGTCTCGACTTTCCCTTAATGGAAGAGTAGATCTCAGCTATCATATAGTTCTTTCCCCCTGTGGGTTAGCTCTCATTCATGCATTTATATAACAACAAGATGTATAATAATCATGTTATTAAGTCTAGTATCCATGTGTCAATCTTGAAGTTCATACTGGAAATAAATCATAAATTCACTAAGTCATTAATTTAAACAAATCCTATCCACTTGAGCCATATATGAAACAAAATAATTCTGATAAGTCACGCACTAGATAATTCATCACTAAGTGAGTCATACATTTAGGCCATACATCAACCATTTCCATCATCAATATCAAATCTATCAATTGATTTATATAAGTAGTTTCACGTGTCCAACCAAATGCATCAATATTACATAATGTTCATAAATAATAACATGGAACTGCAAAATAGAGCCATAGTATGGGTAGCTATCTAAGTCAAAATGGGCATCACAGATGCTCATGTGACAACCTTGTGCAACGCCTCGATAACAATTAGAGTTGAAATAGATTCAACTATCCACCATGGAAAATAGCATTTGAACCCGAATATGTTATAAGGTGGTACCAAAACCAAAATATTGGCAAGCAATGGATTAGTGCACTGTCAATTCCACTAGAAGGCACTAGTATAAGTTTCATGCATATAATTTCTTTAATACCTTAGTGAATATAAAAGTCCCACTCTTCCAATTTGCTAGTTTTTCATCTTCCAAACCAATTAGTTAACTTGAAAATAAAAGACTCAAAACTTCAGAAACTGTTTCCAGCATGATTTTCATACTTTATTTTTTTTTTTGTAAATTGAGAGAAATGTCCTATTAGCTTATATGGGCCTGACCCAAGTTCGGAAGACTTATTTAGCCAAACAAATCCCGCAGCTACCAGCCCTTTCAGCAACAGTCCGCGGATTGCGGACTAAGGTCTCACCCAAGGTAGCAAGGGAGGGTAATGGAACCATGTTTCCGCACCCTTGGGATGTCTTGATGTGGTCTGGAGGTTTCACGCGTTTCTCTGTGGCCTCGCACCACTCCACTTCTGCATAGATCTGGAACAAGGTAATCCCTTAATACTTATTATTAATGAGCTATTATAGATCAGATCTACGGTTTATGGTCTTTAAGCAAACATTTACTAGAGATAACCAGTTCACGCTCCCAGAAAAGATATATATTTGCATAAACTCAATACATAAGCATAAGCACACAGATCAAACAGATATATCAACCATAAATTAACCAGATCTGCAATAACTCAGATTCAACACAGTATTTCAAAACCAACTTATCTTTATTCAATTATTCTGCTAATACAACCAAATCTGCCCTGTGCACTCAGCTGCAGGGGTTCACACACACAGTTGCAAATCCTCTATCTACCCACCAACACCCTTGACTCGGACTTACAAACACTTCAAGACTTCTTTCTTCAAAAACCCATTACCTTCTAGATCGAAAAGTACATTCCCAAAAAAATTGAGTTCTAACTCTAAAGCCTTGCTCTATTTATACATTTCCGTGGTCCGCGGACCATGGGTGGGCCGAATTATTTTACATTATCTTTGGGCGGACGACCCTTTTACTTGACTCATTACAATTCGCACTCTATGCATCTCGCAGAGCCTTTACCATACCTTTACCCAAAATTATGGGCTTTAAGCCCCAAAACTGTTACGCGAGGCCTCGTCCTTTGCAGTCGCTCCAGCTAGTGCTTTGTCTGTCGAAGTCTACGCCACCTCCCGGGCTGCTCAAAATTCCACAACATGTTGTTTGTTCCGCTTCTGTTGTGCGGCGTGCTTAGCTTCATCCTTTTGCTTCTTGATGGCGGCCTCATCGTACCCCACCGCATCTGGTCCTCTCCATTCCGATGGCCAAGTATCCAATACCGCATTGATAACTTCATCAATGGCGAGGAAAGGAAGTGTAGTCCACATCTAGTCGATGTCCTTGCACGCTCGGATTTAGACAAAGTGCATGTTTGCTTTAAACTCAGCTATGTGCTTCACACTGTCATAGCTTTTGTTGGACAACCAGGGTTGCTGGGTGACCAAGTGTCAAACGTCTGCATCCACCAGTATCCAAAGAATCTTGATGCCCATGATTCTTTGAGCATCATTGGTCACCTAGAGCGATGCAAATTTGGCGGCTTTTGGCCACACCTGGTCCAAGGAGGGAAACTAACTATCTACAAGTAGTTCAGTAGTAACCAGCACAATGGACAATAATAGCCATGGATAGTGGAAGGTCTTTCCCTCCTCTTGGACCTCCCTACAGTTGGTCGAGAATTCTTCACAAAGGAACTATGCCCAATTGAACCATTCTCCAGCTGCGCATTCCTCAGCTAGCGCAATGACGATCACTGGAACCTCGGTGCCACGGTATTTCCACATCACTTTCCCTGCCAGCAATTGGGTAGCAACGTGGACTTCTTTGTCCAAGATACTATCAATAACGTACCCTTGTTTCCCTTTCTCTAGCTTATATTTCTTTTTCAGGGTTTCTGTCATCGCCACATTTCCACTCTTATCGACAATTTCCCTGGGGTCTCTCCCTTCGTAGGGAAGTAGTGAGATCCTATGAATGAGTTCTGTCATTATGGGGATGGGTTTTCTGAGCCATAAATATCCATCATGTACAAGATAGAGCAATTGTCTGATGACAAATATTGTAATAAGGGGCCGGCAAAAGTGGGGAATTGACAGGAGATAGAGCAACCTAGCTTTCTCCACCCTCCATAGCCATTACTTTGGCTGAAGTGTCGTAACTATCCCTTGCGTGATCTGCTCCATCAGTTCGTTGGTCGCAAAATGGGGAAATTGTTTTGTATCCACAAGGTCCCAGTCTTCAAATTTCATCATTGAAATCTGGCCAGTCACCGTGCTTTCAGCTGGAACCCCTTTCGGAAGAGACGGGGTGATGAGTATATTTCCAACGTCATCCAGATTTGTAGGGACCTTAGCCTTCCCTTTGCTTCGAGGAACATACTTGGGATGTCGCACTGGCTAGATAGTTTCCTCGTCGGGATTTATTTCTTCGATATATGTTGGGGATCCCTCTTCCTCCTCATCGCTTTCAATTGTAACAGTTTTTCCCTTTTTTTTCCATTGTGAGCTTGCTAAAGCACGATTTTGCGACAACCGCCTTACTAGTCTTGGTATCTAGGGGTCCTTTTTGGTCGATGGCATCCTAGGTGATTTAGGGAGTTCGGCTACTTGTGGTGTGGGATTCTGTGGACTTTCTGTGGTAGGGTTTATTGACCTGAGGAAGGACTCTCGGTATTCCTTTGGCAATGCCTGAAACCACGGGCTTTCCTCCATTATTTTGTCACTCATCTTGCTTCTCTCGGCTTGAACCCAGGGTGTGCTAGTCTTCAAATGATCAAACTTTGTGGTGTGCCCCTTTTCTTGCTTGTTATATATGATTTCAAATTCAAAGTCGGTCATTCGCCCTCTTCGTGGCTCATTAATGTGATTTTAGCGGTTATCCTTATGCCTTAATTGTCTGTCGCCCACTCCTCTGTGTCTTAAATGGGACATCTTATCATGAATAGTACCTGAAAAGGTCGTCTTCTATCCCATCCTTGTGGCAACACAACTCCTAGTACGCAGATGCATCCTATGCCTTTGACCGTTCGTGTGTGTTGCAACCAACTTGCGCAACTTTCCTGCAACCTTTTTTATAGTCCCGCGCCCTCTTCCAACTGTGTGGATCGCTGGGACTGGGCCTCCTATGGATAGTTAGGTGGTCACACCTATCATGCGAGCCTTCTGCTACCCTACTAGCTCAGGTTGCAGGCACCGTTCACGTTCCTTTGAGTCTGATAGCGTATCGCGGTCTGGTGTTCCCTTGTGCCCTAGGGGGCAGTCGCAACCATGCTAGCAGGGTCGCAGCTTGTCCTAGTAGTGTAAGAGAGTCGGCAATGTCCGGTCCCTTCAATAGCTCTTACGTGTAACCCATGTGGGTGACTCCTAATTTTATTTTGTTAATTTCTTCATCCAGCCTCGCACTGTTCTTTTGTAGCCTGGCCCCCGTTTCCTCTAACTTGCGAAGTCTCATTTTTCCATGAAGAACGACTTCCCATAATTTCCGAATCCCATCATGTAGGTCTTCGTGTTCAAGTTGGGTAGTAGGGTAATGGCTCGTCCTTCCATGGATAGAGTTCCCTTGGCATACCTTGCCCTGTGTATGTTTGTACCGGTCCAACGATCCCTTGCTACGCATAGATTCAGTTGGCTCGATGGTAATGCAACATACAACCATACCATTTGTTGTATATGGATGACCACCCTGCTCTAGTGTGGCTGCCATGCACATCTTCCACTCCGTACATGGAACCACCTTCTCCGTCTCAGCTTCCTCTATTCACACCACCTCGTTGTGCGTAGCGCTTCTTTCAATGCACCATGCTGCTTCTAGTATATGATTAAGGTGCCAAGGTTAACGAACTGCCCCTCACTGGTTGCATCGTTACCCGCTGGCCGTTGCCTTACTTTAGTGGTTACGCGCCTCAATGATCTAGTCATCATATTACAGTTGAGTGTGGTGACTTCCTGCAATATATTCTGCCATCTCTCAATCTCCTCATCTAAATCTAATGTGCACGAACTATCGCGCTCCCATGAGAATCTTCCATCCGCTGAGGGAGTCACCCGACCCTGGTCTTGCACTGTTATTTGGTAGATGCAGTCTAGTTCATCGTCACTTTCTTCATCGTGCACTGGCTCGATGTAGCGCGCTCCTTCAGCTGGGTCCAGCGGAACTGTGACACGAAGTGCCATTTTCTGTCTTTTCAAGTTGATAACCCCATTCATGTCTGTGGCCCAATCGATTCCTAACAATGCAAGGTATGGATTACTATCATCAACAATTTTTATTACCTCAAAATCAATCTGCGTACTTACTCCTTCAATGTCCACTATCACCCCTTGTAGTCATCCCATCATTAATATCTTTTGTTGATTGGCCATCCATAATTGAATAGGGGACTAATGTAGTGCAGGCCTACCCATGCGTTCCCATGTTTGTTTAGGCAATACATTCGCATCCAACCCTAGATCCAGAATGACCTAGTCCATCTCATATTCCTCGATTTGTGCCGTTAGTTGCATCTGCCGCCCGGTGTGCAGAGCATGTTTCCCTAGTTTCTGGACTACACGCAGTTCCCCTGATCTCACGCATCTAGTAATCAGCTCTTGAAGTCCTTTAACCACCCTATTATCTCATAGCAACTTCATACATGTCTCTAAAAAGGTGGTAAGCATAGAGGGATCCATTCCCAGCTCAATTGGATCCCTATCACCTGGGGTAGAGACCTTCGTGAAGCTCTCCGGAGCTTCTTCGTCCCTTTCACCTGCTCAGGTTCCTTTGTTAGAGCATCGTGACCCTTCTCATCTTCCCCAAACTGTTTCCTCGCATCTCTTCTGGTAGTTGCGCTGCTTCTTAGGACCATGTTTATGTTGGGGTCCTCTTTACGAGATTCCGATCTCATCATCTAGACATTTTGAGTTGGAGTGGGCTGCAATACCCCTTTTTCGCGCATTTGGGTAGTAAGCGTTGGACAGTCTACCATTTCATGGTCAAATTTCTCATAGTACAGATAAGATATCCTCGTTGGATTCGTGCAGTTATGAGCATAGTGCCCTGGTCCTCTGCAGTTATAACAGATCAGTTTTCTGCACCCTCGCCTGGGCCAGATTCCTCTTCCCCGACCATGTCCTTGAAATCCCCCGGATGGCCCAACGGCTGGGTCAAAAGCCCGCACTTCAGTCTGCACTTGATAGGCTGGGGTTCTTTCCATCCTTAAATCATAACTTCAGCAAGTTCGCTCATTGTGACCCATTGATTTACAAAAGTTACAAAACAGCTGATGCGGGGTCTGGGTATACTTCTGTAATAGGTGGAAATTGTCTGTTGTGTGTTTTCCTCCCACTTGACAAATTCCACACCAAAGCACAGGTACCACACTTGGCCCTGCTTGTACCTTCAGCTTCAATGGCATCAGGCCCCCTCCCGCCAGATAGTTTGCGAAGGTGGGGTAGTGGTCCTTGTCATGTCCTTGGCTCTTGTACTTAATTCAACCTCCCTTTATATGCACCTTTGGTCGGGCACCCTTTCTTGCTTCAAGCTTTGCATTTCTAAGCACAGGTTTCGTAGTTGCACGTGGATTGTTGAACTCCCAACCTTGGATCTTGTATTGGAGTTTCGTGTAACCTCATTGTTGTCTCTAGTGCTTCGGCTTGGGTTGAGATCTTTTGTTGTGATAGAATCCTCCTCAGATGTGGTGTCAAAGACACCACAAACCACACAGAATACAGCGCATCTGTCAACGTCATGTTAGCCTCATGGATTGTGATTTTCAATCTCTGATCTAAATCCCAAGGGGTTTCATCAGGTAACATCGCGATCTCCTTGAATCCAATGATCGACCGCGTCTCCGATTTCGGCCGACTAAACTCCCTGGTCAACGCGTCCTGGATCGCCGCTATTCCTACATTCGGATGATTGCTTGAGTACTTTATATACCACATCAATGCTCGGTCCTGCAGCGCGCTAACCAGAGTATCCTTTTTTATGTTATCATCTGTTATGCCTTGGGATTCCCATACAGCCCTTACCACAAACCAGAACTGACCTGGTTCCACATTTCCTACACCCTTAAATACCAGAAACTTAATTGCGCTTGCCATCCCAACCCTCGGTGATGCCAGAGGTGGAGGTGGAGTTAGTAAACATGGATTTGATGTAGGTGAAGTAGGTGATGGCGTGGACGGTGATGGTATCAGCGGAATGCGTTGCCCAATCAACCGAACTGTGCTTCTCGGAGAGAACCTTGTGAGTTCTTCCTCGCTTTCTTGCGAAATGGAAATCAAAGGATTGTTCTCTAATCCTTCGGTTCCTTAGTAACCTCTTCTACTCTGCATTACACTAGACATCAATAAACGCACATAATCTATTTTTCACACAACAACATCTTAATCCAAGTATTCAATGATTTGATATACTTACCCTGCAGTCCTTGGAGGAAGTGCCTTTCTGCTTCACTATAACTCATAGTTGTGTCTATCATGAACTCAGTGATAAACTATCCTATTACTCAATCCAACCAGTGATCTACCGTGTGTGCGATTTTGTCTTCATATGCTTCTATCTTGTGCACCAATCTTGGAGTCCACATAATAGGTTTATCTAGTCTGCACCTCCCCACGCTATCAGCTCACCTCATGATCCACTCGTACAACTCCATTGAGAATGATACTAAGAATATCTCATGGATGTCTGTGTATATGTAACGACCCAACCACTGTTCTTCTGGTATTCATGCATTTCTGCTTTCTTGAACCACGAACTTGTGAAGCTTTTGATCTAGCCAATTTTCAATTTCTTTCTTTGTAGGGTTCCAGGGTTCTGAGATTAGACACCCCTAAGGCAGATTGTGGTTGGTGGGCTCCAGTATTGCAGCAATGATGCTGCAACGCTGCAACTCCTAGGAATCCCTTATTTACTTTTATTAACCCGGTTGTTCGTAAAAAACTTGGAAGCGACAGTGTTGTATGCACAAGTACTAGCTCTTGCCACAGGCTGTCACTTGATCAGCTGGCACAAGTTTGCTAGGTTCTTAAGCCAACTTCTATGAGCTCTTAGAAGAATATTTTAACTGTGATGGATGAAAGCTAACTCAAAAGAGGCTAATCTGCTTACAAAAAGAAGCAGAAAGCTGAAAGGAAATGCAAACCCTAGCAAACCCTAGTTTTCCTGACTAACCCTACTGGTGCAAGAAAAGAGATGAAAGTTGCTAAAATGGATGCCATTGACTCTCGGAAAGGTAAAATACATGTGACTAATCTACTTCTAAAGTAAAATTTGGAAAAAGCATCTTTTTGTATTTTTGAGTAAGTTTGCAAAATTATTATGCATGTGCTTTAACTGTTTTTTATTGTACAGAGGTTGATTGGCGAAAGGAAATGGAGTGGGCAATTGCAGGAGGTTGGGAAGGTGAGAAGAGGGCCTAAGGGGTCCCTAGCACCCTTCTAGAGAATTTCTCAGTGATCAAATCTCGAAAAACTACTCACATGAACTTCTACAGGAAGTCTGCAAGGGTTCTACAGGAAGTTCTACAGGAACGACCGAAAGTGGATTTTAGAGGGTTGATGGTGGAAAAACGGTGGGAAAGTGGAAAATAAGGATGGATAAGGATGTTAAGGGGTCTAGGACCTGTTAAATGAAGCTAAGGGGTGATGAAGGTGGTTGGATTTGTTCAAGGATGGAGGGAGCAATGTTGCACAAAAATGTAGGAATTAGGGAAAACTAGAAAAGTGTGGCAAATGAAGGGAAGGAATCTTGGGTTAGTGGTTGGAGCATGTTTTATGATGGAGGAAGGGTAGGTAGGGATGTATTAAAGGTGCTCTTCACACTATTTTCCAAAACTGATCGAACAAAGACTGTCAAAACCAGAAATCTATCTATTTTGATCTAATCTGACCTAAAAACCTGAAACATGATGAACAGAAGTTTATAGACAGGAAATCATGCAAGATAGCTATGGAAACTAAGCAAGAACAGATCTTAACATGCAAGCACAACTTATATCAACTTTTCTAACTTAAAATCTAACACTAGCAATTGCATTGGAAGGCAAAAACAGTGTTTTTGTGGCAGCAAGTATGCCTTGGTCTCAGCTCATGGTCCCAAGGAGGGAGAGAAAAGATCAGGGACTACTTAATGGCCTTTTTACAGATATTTTCTATTACCAAACTGTCAAATGAACCTGAAGCATAAAAACTATCTTAATCATAAAAAACAACCTAAGCAACAAAGCAAGATCTTAACCTAAATAACATAAATTATTTTATGAATGCAAGGAAAACATATAAAAGTACAGAAAGGAGGTACTGGAACTTGGTTTGGGCTCAACCCAAAGAGCTGCAGCCTCATAAGAAAGCTCAGAGCTAGTGCAAAGCGAAATTCATCTACATTACTCAAAAAATAATCATGTCACAAAATTGTTTACAACAAGAGCTCGAAAATGAGCTGAAATGCAGAGCTGCACTAAAGTGCGAAAAACAATTGTTCAATAGCTAAAATACCAAGGCTTGAAACCTTCCTACTTATGAAAGACAAGGACTCCCAATAATCCTCCTTAACTTTAGGAGCTTGGCTGCTCAAAACTGCAGTTAATCAGCCACTTCACAAATCCTGCTCGGCTACCCCTTGAAATCATCTTTGGTGGGCTATTGAACTCCGAGCTGTTGGTGGAGAACTCGAGGAAGGGTTCATTTAGTGCAGGAGACACCCTTCCTACAAATCCTCGGCCTTGTTCCTTCGTATTTGGCTGTCAAATTACTCATAAATGCTTGACCTTGTTCCGAAAGATGTCCAAAAATCTGCAATAAGCACGTATTAGACTTTGTGGTCAAGTGACTATTCTCATTCATTAAATTAACATAAATATATTCAAAAGCATGCATAAAACTATGAAAAATGGTGGATTAATCAAGAATAATAGACAAAATGAGCCCATAAAGTTACCCATTTTTGGGGCTCATCATCACCCCCCTGCTGAATGTGTTGCTCATCCTCTAAGCAACTAATCCAGCTCATCCTCTTTGATTGTTTTGACTGCCTCTCTGAAATCCCAGGCTTCTGAGATGATGTCCTCTTCTCGGTCATGAAACCTTTATTTTCTCTCTACTTCCTCCCATTGCCTGTGTTCTTCTTCTTCTTTGGCCCCTTCCAGTAGTCCTAATAGTAATGGAGGACTGAACTTTAGGCCGATCCAGTTGGCCTGCATATTTTGCATTAACTGTTTATAAAGTGGTACTCTTGCCAAAGCCTCCCTCATCCTTGTTGGGGAGTGGTACTCTCTTATTTTCAGAGTGTGGGACAATGTGTTCCATCTCCTTGTGTAAGCATGAATGTAATTATCACCAAGCAGTCTTTCCATGTCTTCAAAGTGAGCAATGGCTTGAGCTTGCCTTTCAACATAGTCTGGGAGAACCCGGGGGTTGTTGGTAAGGTGCTGATGGGAATATATTAAAGCTGAGGGATCTTCTGGTTCTACCCTGATCATGAGTGGCTCACTTAGCTCTCTGTCCATAACTTTTCGAATTTTTGTTGCCCTCTTTTCCTCATGGTTTAACCAAGAGGCCATGGCCATGAGTTGCACATCTCCCAATGCAGCATTGGGTTCCCATAGATTATTGTTTGGAAGTGCCAAGTTGTGTAAATAGAATTATGTTAACTTGGCCTTATCTTCAGCTGAGCTATTGTCACACAAATACATAAACTAATTGTAATTCTAAAATGGAATGGTGCCCCTTTGGGCCAATGTGTTAATTTGAAATTGCAACCATTGATCTTAAGATATAAGGCATAAGACTTAGCAGGTTGCCTACATTGTAAGGCTTCTACTGCCCAACTGGCCATGTAGGCCATTTGGGCTTTTTTTCTTGCACTTGTTGTTTTAAACCCTGTATCTCTTCTGTTGCCTGAGACTCTTTTTCCTGCAGTAGTTTTGTCAGCATCTCAGCATCAGCTTGCATATTTTCCTCTCTCTGTTGGAGGTCCTTCTTGCTGCTACTGCTCTCCCAAAATGGACGGCCTATCTTCCTTATGACCTTCCTGTAGCTGCAACTACTTTTTCAGCAGCTCATTCTCTTCCTGTAATTTGCCTCTTTTACTTCTTTCTATGTGCCTCACCATGGCCAACTCTTTTCTTGATTCTTTTAGCTGTTCTTCCAGGTGGCCTATGTCTGCCACACCCTTGAATTTGGAAATCCTCATCCAAGTGTGAGTCCTAACCCGTTCTTTTTCTAATGCAAATAAAAGTAGTACAACAAACTTCTGTGGGATGATCTTCCCACCTTCTAATAGGTTGTAATATGAGCCCAAGCTACGTTGAGAGCTTGGTTCCAGTATCTCCTCGGTCTTTTCTTCTCCCTGTGATTGTTTGGCTACCTTCTCCTCCAATTTCTCAGTCTCTTTTAACTTAGCTAGAGTTTCCTGTAGAGATGTTTCAACTTCCTGTAGAGCTGCCTTTCAGTCCATCATCCTAATTCTCTCTCTCTAGGTGGAGGTTTTTGGGCTTCCTCTTTCATAGGTGATAGATATCTTGGAAGGAGACTCTTCCTTCTGTTTAGGGCTAGTGTCCTCAATAACAATTGGTTCCTTTGATTGTGGCTAGGGTTTTCCCACTTTGATCCTTGTGCTTCTCTTGGCTTTAAAGTACATGGAGGTTTGCCTCTTTCTCTTTCCTTTTTGTTTTGTAGTTGTGCTTAGTGCAGCAAGCACAGCTGCTACCTCCCTTGCCAATGTCTTAGGGGATTTCTCTTCCTACTGTTGTTTTTCTTCGCTTCCTGTAAAAATCTCTGTGTCCACTATTTCTGCCTGTGTTACTGATATCTTAGGGTGTGTCTTTCCCTTTTCTTTTTGGGTGCCTGCTTTGGTTGTGGCAGCCTTCAATTGGGCTTTCTCGGCCTTTTCCCTTCTAATCTGTGTCCTCTTTTCCCTTGCTATTTTTGTTGTTGTTTCTTCCTTTGTTTTAGGCTTAGTAATCTTGCCAAATTCTTCTTTTTCTTTCTATTCTTCCTCTGTTTTTCCCTCTGCTTGAATTTCCTGTGCTCCCTCATAATTGTTCTTCTCAATTTCTTCAGTTTGCTCCCCCTCCTCACTGCTAGATGGGGTGATGTTCTCAGCCAAAGTTCTAATGTTATCATCCCTGGACATATTTCTGAAGGTTTCCCAAGATATGGGGACAGTATAGGTGTGTAAAGAATCCTCCACCAACAGTTTGATGAGCCCATGATGGGCCAACTGATCTAGGATCCCTTCATTTAACTTTTTACCACATTCAATTAAGGACTGAAGAAGGAAATATGGGATGCTCAATTTCTTGGCTGGAGGCAAGTCCATCCCATACCTTAGTTCATGTAGCACCCTGAAATGGTATCCATAAATGATGCTAAACCTCCCTTCACATGTGATATACTTCATTATTTGATAACTAACTTCACTCCAGAGAGGAGGCAAGCTGGTCCTTCTAACCCCGTTTTTGTCTTCTACAGGATGCTCCTCAGGCAGAAAATATGTTTTCTTAGCAACTTGTCCCAATGATCTCTCCTCTTTGCTCCAAAGGAGCCCCAATGGTAGACCAATAATTCTACTGATGAGCTCAGGGGTAAGTTCTAGTGTCAAACCCATAAAACTAACTGTGGCATGTGTCTTCAAATGTGGTCTCAGGGACATTAAAAACTCTTCAGTTATCTCCTCATCATAACACTGAATTTTGTCAAAGAAGGATATCCAATTTGCTCGAGTGAAAAGGTCCACCACTTCAAGGTGCTCGTGCAGCTTGATAGAGTCTGGGGGCTCTTTCCTTATGAATCCTCCTGGCATGGTGTTGAGTGCTCTTTTTATGTTTTAATTAGAAAATAAAATGCTCGGGAAGACAAACAGTCAATCACTAAAACAGATGATCGTTGAATTCGGTTTCATCTGAACCCAAGAAGGAATTTCTCTTGTGGTCCTTACAATATCAAATAGCAATAATTTCCCTATTTTAAAACTACTGTCACCCAGAATTTGACTGCCCATTTATGAAAAGTTTTTTTTTTTTTTTTTTTTTTTTTTTTTTTTTTATAGAACAGAGCATAAGGACACATGTTCTTTCCTCAGCACATAGATAGATATGTAAATTCAGGTTTTTTTCCACACACATAGGTTTTCCTCTACTGCTGCATGTATCTTCCTTACAGGAGAATTTAAAAATGATGAGGAGATTTCGGAATGTAGAGAAAGAACTGGGTAAACTCAGTGAAATATGTGGGCAGACTTTTACTTTTTTCTCAATGCACAGGCAGACTTTTACTCTCGTTTATCAATCTAATGTCGTTCAATTCACCACCTTGAACAAACAAATCATACACAAAGAATTTTTCCCGAGCCTACCTCATTTGGAGCTTGAAATTTGACGAAAATTCCGGGTTTCCTTTCTGCAGAGTTGTTCTCCCTTTCCTGTAGAACCCTTCATGTAGAAGTCTCCCAGCTCCTATAGAATAGAATTGTGCTTCCAATAAATCCCGATAGGCAGGAGATTTTTGAAAATAGGTAGAAAAATGGTGGAGGACGACTAGTTGACTGCTCTAAAAGTGGTGGATGCGTACTCTAGTTGAGAACGTCATGAGTGCAGAATCAATAGAGGGTGGTGCATGTTTCAACTGAGTGTCTTTTAACTGTAGTGTGATTCATGGTGAGGGAATGAGGTGGCCAGACCGGACCATTGATCCGACGTCTCAGCCATAATGTTTCTGCATGTTTCTAACCTACATCACCTCCTTTCTCCTGTCATATGCCGCCACCACTACCAGTCCCCACAATTTCTTCCTGAATGGACACTCCACATGTGCTGGCTGCACATATAATCAGTAGTTTTGAATGTAACAGGGCTCGTTTGGATTCCACGAGAATGTGTAACTGGCTGAGGGTGCCAATTGACTAGCCACCGATTCCACTCAAATCGAACCATTCCCATAGTCATGTAGCCTTAAAATATGATTTATGCAATTGAAGAATGAGTTTAGGCACTTACCTGCATGGTCGCAGCCGTGTTATGCAAATTTTGGATTTTGGAAACCATTCCTTTGTTTGTTGTTGCTACATGCACACTGCATGCTTAGCCTCGGCTGTTGCTGATGTTCACATGTTCAAGTAGAGCTCCATGCATGTTTCTTCTGCCATACTTTGTTGTCCCTATCTCTGGAGTATGTCTTTCAGAGGGATCAACTGCTACAGGAATCCTGTAAGATGTCCTGTAGCTGCTTCTCCCCCTGGAATGCAAGCTAGAATGAGTAGAGCTACACTGTTGACGAGGGTCTCAGCTGATGAGGAGTCTAGATGGAGGGTATCAGGTATGGCGAGTGACAAACTACCGCTTAGATTTGTCATTAAAAATTTTTGTTGGCAGCATGAAGGAAACAGGATTTCTGTGTGCGACTGTGTAGGGACATAAAAATGAGTGCAATGGAGGTGTACAGAGATGGGAAAAGGGTGAAATATGGAGATGGATGGAAGCAGGGATGTTTACAGGCCTCATAGACAGATTCCCAACCTTCAGTCCTCTTCTGAGATTGATTTTGGCTTGTCTGTAGGTTCTACAGGATCTTTCTATAGAAGACATAGAACTTTCTGTAGAAGGTGAAATCTTGGCCCGAATGAGACCAAATATTAGGAAAGGGTAATAGTCATGGAGGAATGGATTGTGAAGGATGCTTGCAGCCTGGTGATGACCTTTGTCTTTGTCTTGTACGATCCTCCTGACTTGCAATGTCCTTCCTGCAACCTGCAATTTATTCAATAGAAATTACGTTTATTTATTTATTTTTTTGTTTTTTGTTCAAGGTGTGGGTGGAGTGGAGATAGGGGCCTACTTCACTACCAACATTGATTTATCCAGAGTTTCAACGAACTCCTACTTAGAAAGGGGCTTCCTGTAGATTTTCAATCGATGCCCATTGACAAGCATGGGGATGGCTTCTTCATCAATGGTCCTGATAAGGACTGAACCAATTTCATTGCCTTTTTCCACTGTATATCGTCCCAGCCATCTTGTCCTTAGATTTCCTTTGAAATCCTTGTATCTTGAATCATATAACAGGGCCCAATCTCCTCGTTGAAATTTCTTTTCTTTAAGGTGTCGGTCATTCCATATCTTTCTTTGAAGTTAGACCACCTCTGAGTGGAGAAGGGCCTGCATTCTCTGTTCATCTAGTCCATTCAGCTAAAGTAATCTTTCCTGTTGTGAATGGCTAAGATCTAGGTCTAGTTGAGCTGCCAACCTCAATGAGTTATATTCAAATTCAATGGGCATCAAAGCCTTCTTCCTGTAGACTAGCTCATAAGGTGTGAAACCTGTTGTAGTTTTCCAAGTAGTGTTGTAGGCCCAGGTGGCCTCAACCAAGCGATCTACCCAATATTTTCTATTGCTGCTCACCACTTTAGTCAAAATCTCTTCCAAAGCTTTGTTAGTGACTTCCACCTGTCCATTTTCTTTTGGATGATAAGGGGTGGAAGTTCTGTGCCTAATCTTGGGATGAGCAAGCAGGTCTTCAATCAGGTTAGAGGTAAACTGACTTCCTTGATCTGTGACTAATTCTCTTGGGTAGCCAAACTTGTAGAAGATATTTTCCCTCAAAAACTCAACCACTTTTTCTTCTGTTGCTGCCTTGATTGCCTTTTTTTCTACCCACTTTGTCAAGTAGTCCGTGCGCACAATGATGTAAGACTTTTGTTTTGAAGGAGGGTTGATAGGACCCACAAAGTCCCTGCCCCACTTCTCAAATGGCTCGAAAGTCACTTGAGGTTGGAGGGGAATTTCATCCCTTGGAGTCGATTTCCCTATCCTTTGACATCGTCACATTGGCTGATGTATCTCCTGACATCTTGATGGCTGATGTATCTCCTGACATTTTGATGAAGAGTGGGCCAATAGTAGCCTGCCTGTAGGATTTTGAAGGCAGTTCTTTTTGCTACAAAGTGGCCTCCACAGGGCCCATCATGACAGGTTAGGAGTATGTCAAAAAATTCCTCCTCCTTGACACAACGCCTCAAAATTTGATCCGGGCCAAGTTTAAAAAGGTTGGCCCCAATCCAAGTGAATGAGGTGCTTTTCCTCATGATCTTGCTCTCCTCTTTTGAGGATAGGTGTGGCGGGAACTGTGCTGAAACCAAGTAATTTGTTATATCAGCAAAGCATGGAGAGAGTACTGAAATAGAAAACAGGTGTTCATCTGGCATTTGATCATCCACCATCCCTTCTTCACCTGCAGACAAATCTAGTCTAGACAGAAAATCAACAACAACATTTTCCTTGCCTGGCTTAACAATAATGGTCAAATCAAATTACTGCAATAAAAGTAACCATCTAATGATACGAGCATTTATATCAAGTTTATTCATCAAATACCTAACTGCAACATGATCAGTGTGTATGAATGTTTGATAACCAATGATGTAGTATCTGAACTTGTTTAGGGAATGGACTACAGCTAGGAGCTCTTTCTTGGTTACAGTATAGTTTAACTCTGCCTTGGATAGGTTTTTACTAACAAAATATATGGCATACGATAGCTTCTCTTCAACTTGTCCTAAGGCTACTCCTATGGCTTTGTTCGAGGCATATGTGTGAATGTGGAAAGGTAGGGCCCAGTTTGGACCTCTCAAGATTGGGGTAGTTACCAATTTACCTTTCAACACATCCAGAGACTCTTGACAGTTTTCAGTCCATATAAACTCAACATCCTTCCCCAAAAGACCAAATAATGGAGAGGATAGCTTACTAAAATATTTAATGAATCTTCTATAATATCTTGCTAAGCCTAGAAAACTCCAAACATCTCTTACCTTTTGAGGAGGTGGGACCCTTTGGATGATAGCAATCTTGTTGGGATCCACTTGTAATCCTTGCTAAGAAATTGTATGACCTAGCACGGTCCCTTCAGTCATCAGGAATTCACTTTTTTCAGGACTAAGGGATAGGTTCATTTCAATACACTTGGTTAAAGCTTTTCCTAGGTTAGTCAATGCTTCCTAGAAGTTAGAACCATAAGGGGTAAAGTCATCCATATAGATTTCCACTGAATCATGAACCAGTTCAACAAATATGCTCAGTACTTCTCTCTGGAAAGTTGTAGGAGAATTGCATAACCCAAAGCGAAGGACCTGGTAGGCAAAGGTACCCCATGGACAAGTGAAAGTGGTATTATCTTGGTCTTCCGGGTTGATTTGGATCTGATTATACCCGCTAAACCCATCTAGGAAGGAAAAAAACTTCTTCCTTGCTAGGCCATCTAACACTTGATATATGAAAGGCAAAGGGAAATGGTCCTTATTGGTAGCTTTGTTAAGTTCTTGATAATCTACACAGATTCTCCACTTTCCATTTTTCTTGGGCACAAGCACCAGAGGAGAAACCCACTCACTGTCAGAGATGGGGTAGATGAATCCTGGATCCAACAACTTTTGCAGTTCTTCTTTGACAATGTCCTTAAGGGCTGAATTCATTCTCCTTTGAGGTTTCCTGACTGGTTTACAATCCTCTTTAATGTAAATGTGATGGGTACAAACTGAAGGGTGGACTCCTTTCATCTGCTTATAGCTCCAAGCAAAAACATCCAAATGGCTATTCAATAAGCTATATAGCTCTTTCTCCTGAGAGGGGGATAGGGATGAGTTGTTATTCAAGGTTCTTTCAGGGCCAAATTCCACATTCTTAACTCGAGGAGAGGTTAGATTAGCCACACAGAGATCCACTAAAGCACTAGCTTGGGTGTCTTCTACCAACTTTTCTAATGGCAGCACACTGGGAGGTGTATTTTGAATCAAATTCTCAATAAGGTCATCCTCGGTTTGAGGACCTTCCCTAGTGGCTTCCACTGTGCACAAGGGTGTAGAGTAGATTTCATCCTCATCTTCCTCCTCCAACCAGAGAGGTAAGTCATGTTCTAGTAGAGGTTGGGCAGGAGGATATAGGACTAACTATTTGGACACAGGTCCATTCTTAATGGTCATGCTCCCAGCTCGACAACTGATGTAAGAATTTGCAGTAGCTAACCAAGGCCTTCCAAAAATGAGGGGGTATCTAGTGAGTTTTTCCTTTGGTTGAAGGACCAAGAAGTCTACAGGGTACTCCCATGAATCAATAGAGACCATGACATCTTCCACAATCCCTTCGAGGGTCACGGTGGAGTAATCTGCTAACTATAGTATTGTTGAGGTATTTCTTAGGGAACTCTAAAGGTTGAGTTTGAGCATAGTGTCCCTGGTCATCACATTAATGGCAACACCTAGATCAATCGAGGTGTGGGGCATTATGGTGCCATTGATGTGGACATCGACTACAGGACTCCCAAGGTCTAGATATTTTAGACAGATGACTTGTCCCAACATCAGGTCAGATAGTTGTCCTATGACATTGATGGTTGGGGCATCTCTCTTACGCCTACCTGAGTGCCTGAAACACTTCTTTTTGATCAATTTGTTGTAGATTGGTACATCTTTTACGGCCTAGAGAAGTTGTATTTTTACACATAACTGTTTAAGTTCTCCCAGAAGTTCAGTCTCTTCTAGGTTTGGTTGTGTGGTTCCAGTTAGTCTCTCAAGAAAGGGTGGAATGTCTTTGGGTTCACTTTCCTATTTCCCTTCCTCATCCTCCTTAGGAGGAGGTTGGCTATCTGGGAGGACCTTCCCAAATTGTAGGTTGATCTCCTGAATCTCCACAACATAGGTAGGGCATGTTGTCTCTCCAGTATATACCTGTTGGGCCTGTCTGTTATTGGGGTTCAGGTTCGCTTGAGTAGGCATTTGGGTTTGTCTTGGAGGAGCAGGAGGTAATGGTTTTAGTTGAGCAGGTGGTGGAGGAAAAATAGCAGGAGGAGAGTTGTACTGGGTCCTCCACCCCTGTTGAGGTGCATTCCACTGAGGTTGTGGTTGAACATGAGAATGAAATGAATGAGCAGCAAGTTGAGTATGGTATTGAGATGGGTATGACCAAGGAGGGGGTGCGGACCAAGAAGGATGAGTAGGGGGGCCACAAGAAGGTATGTGAGTGGATTGGTTGGAGTTGTAATAAGTCTGGATATCCCATGCATCCCCTGTTGGTAAGGTTTGGGTCCATGTGGCCTCCTCTGGTTTAGGAAGTAGAGTGGTTCAGTGGCTCCTTCAGCCCCTTGGTGCATAGCTTTAAGTCCAGGTAAGGTTGGGCACTAGTTTGTAGGGTGGTCTGCCTCACAAACCAAACATATCTCTACTGAGTGCAATGGACACTCGTTCCGAGGATGCTTCCTTGTGCATCTAGGACAAAATATGGCCAAAGCCCTCTCAGTTTCCTCTTGATTCTGTTGGATTCAGAAGGTATCCATTTGCATGGCAATGGTCTGTCTCACCTCACTTTTAAGTTCTTCCATCTGATTTGCAAACTCATGTTTGGAAAAGGTGGCACTGGTTGAAAGTTGACTCCCCTACCTCTTTTCCGAGCTACCCTAGAATGGTTTCTAAACATAGTCTTTATGTCATCGTAAGGTAGTTGGTAGATGTCTCCCCCAGCCAACAAATGGAGGGTATCTAGAAGGTCTTCAGAGACTCCTCGGAGTAGAACCAGCTTCAAAGATTCGGGGTCAAGTGTGAACCTGACCCTTTTATAACTGAGTTGGAACCCTTCTTCATAGTCTTCTAAAGATTCATCACTTCCCTTGGTCATCCAAAAGATTTCTCCCTTTGTTTCCTTTAACCTACAGTAGTCCCGGTATTTGTTGTTTAAGGCTTGCTGCTTCTGAGCCCAAGTTGTGATACTGTTTCCAGGTAATCCCATGAACCAGCGTAGTGCTGCATCCTTGAGGGTAGAGGGAAAAAGTTTCAACTTTTTCTTGTCTTATGCATAGTCATAAGTTCGACAAAGGATAGAAAACTCAAACAAGAAGGTATCAGGGTCTTCAGTGGTCAATCCATGGAAGTGAGGTAAGGCTGAGGGACTTATGTTTTTCATTTTTGTGTCCCCATTGGTCTCTCGGATGGGAAAGGCACCTTCTATTCTCTCCTCATCTCCTATATCATTTCTGTGTTCAGCCATGGTCTTAGGAGGAATGTTTTCTTGCTCTTCTTCTGTTAGAGGATCTTCGTATATCTCTGGAGGTTCACTACCACCAAAGAAGAGATAAGGGTGACTCAGTGATGTGGTGGGGGTTTTGGGTAAGAATTTTCTTGAATTGTATTTGTTCCTACGAGGCATGAAAGGAAATCTTTTTGGTTGTTTTTTTTGTGTTTTTCTTTGCTTGTACTTGCAAAAATGAAATTGATTGAACAACAAATTGCAACTAACTAAAATAAACCTTGCTGGAATGGAAATTGCAGAATTGAAATGAAAGCAGGAAATGACTAATCTATGCTGCTGAAATGAAATGCTAAGCTATGCTTGCAGAATTGAAATTGCGGAATGGAAATGCTAATCTACGCTTGCAGAATGGAAATTACAGAATTGAAATGCTAATCTACGCTTGCAGAATTGAAATGCTAGTCTAGGAAAGTAGGAAATGTCTAATATACTTTTGCGGAAATTAAATTGCAGAATGGAAATGAAACAACTACTTTACTCTTGCTAAGATAAACTACTTAGCAGAATGTTGCAGTAGAAAATAGAAGAAGAGCAGCAATCACAAATACTCTGATGCTTCCATGGTAATGGCACCAAAAAGATGGTAGGCTCCATTATTGCAGCAATGATGTTGCAACTCCTGGGACTCCGTTCTTTACTTTTATCAATCTAGTTGTTCGTAACAAACTTGGAAGCGATGGTAATGCATGCACAAGTACTAGCTCTTGCCACAGGCTGTCACTTGATCAGCTGGCACAAGTTCGCTAGGAGCTTAATCCAACTTCTGTGAGCTATTAGAAGAAGCTTTTAACTGTGATGGATGAAATCTAACTCAAAATAGGCTAGTCTACTTGCAGAAAGAAGCAGAAAACTGAAAGGAAATGCAAACCCTAGCAAACCCTAGTTTTCCTGACTAACCCTACTGGTGCAAGAAAAGAGATGAAAGTTTCTAAAATGGATGCCATTGACTCTTGGAAAGGTAAACTGCATGTTACTAAGCTACTTCTAAAGTAAAATCTGGAAAAAGCATCTTTTTGTATTTTTGAGTAAGTTTGCAGAATTATTATGCATGTGCTTTAATTGTTTTTTACTATGCGGAGGTTGATTGGCGAAAAGAAATGGAGTGGGTGCTTGTAAGTGGTTGGGAAGGTGAGAAGAGGGCCTGAAGGGTCCCTATCACTCTTCTAGAGAATATCACAGTGATCAGATCTTGAAAAACTGCTCACATGAACTTCTACAGGAAGTCTGCAGGGGTTCTCCAGGGAGTTCTACAGGAATGGCCGAAAGTGGATTTTAGAGGGTTGATGGTGAAAAAATGGTGGGAAAGTGGAAATGAAGGATGGATAAGGATATTAAGGGGTCTAGGACCTGGTAAATGAAGCTAAGGAGTGATGAAGGTGGTTGGATTTGTTCAAGGATGGAGGGAGCAATGTTGCACAAAAATGTAGGAATTAGGGCAAATTGGAAAAGTGTGGCAAATGAAGGGAAGGAATCTTGGGTTAGGGGTTGGAGCAGGTTTTATGATGGAGGAAGAGTAGGTAGAGATGTATTACAGGTGCTCTGCACACTATTTTCCAAAACTAATCAAACAAAGACTGTCAAAACCAGAGATCTATCTATTTTGACCTAATTTGACCTAAAAACCAAAAACATGATGAACAGAAGTTTATAGACAGGAAATCATGCAAGATAGCTATTGGAACTAAGCAAGAACAAATCTAAACATGCAAGCACAATTGATATCAACTTTTCCAACTTAAAATCTAACACTAGCAATTGCGTTGGAAGGCAAAAACAGTGTTTTTGTGGCAGCAAGTATGCCTTGGTCTTAGCTCATGGTCCCAAGGAGGGAGAGATGAGATTAGGGACTGCTTGATGGCTTTTTGCAAATATTTTCTGTTACCAAACTGTCAAATAAACCTGAAGAATAAAAACTATCTTAATCATCAAAAACAACCTAAGTAACAAAGCAAGATCTTAACCTAAATAATAGAAATTATTTAATGAATGCAAGGAAAACACATAAAAGTACACAAAGGAGGTACTGGAAATTGGGTTGGGCCCAACCCCAAGAGCTACAGCCTCCTAAGAAAGCTCAGAGCTGGTGCAAAGTGAAATTCATCTCCATTACTCAAAAAATAATCATGTCATAAAACTGTTTACAACAAGAGCTCGAAAATGAGCTGAAATGCAAAGCTGCACTAAAATGCGAAAAAAAACTGTTCAATAGCTAAAATACCAAGGCTTGAAGCCTTCCTACTTATGCAACACAAGGACTCCCAATAGTCCTCCTTAACTTTAGGAGCTTGGCCGCTCAAAACTACAATTAATCAGCCACTTCACAAGACTTGCTCAACTGCCCCTTGAAATCATCTTTGGTGGGTTGTTGAACTCTGAGTTGATGGTGGAGAACTTGAGGAAGGGGTCATTTAGTGCAGGAGACACCCTTCCTACAAATCCTCAACCTTGTTCCTTCGTATTTAGCTATCAACTTGCTCATAAATGCTTGACCTTGGTCCAAAAGATGTCCAAAAATCTGCAATAAGCATGTATTAGACTTTGTGGTCAAGTGACTATTCTCATTCATTCAATTAACATAAATATATTCAAAACCATGCATAAAGCTATAAATAATGGTGGATTAATCGAGAATAATAGGCAAAATGAGCCCATAAAGTTACCCATTTTTGAGGCTCATCACTGGTCCCGGCGACGGAACCATTTGTTGGCTTATATGGGCCTGACCAAGGTTTGGAAGAGTTATTTAGCCAAACAAATCCCTCAAATACCGACCCTTTCGGCAATATTCCACGGATCGCAGACTGAGGTCTCACCCGAGGTAGCAAGGGATGGTGCTGGAACTAGGTTTCTGCACCCTTGGGATGTCTTGATGTGGTCTGGAGGGTTTGTGCACTGTTCTGTGGCCTCGTGCCACTCTGCTTCCACATAGATCCGGAACAAGGCAATCCCTTAATACTTATTATTAGTGAGTTGTTATAGATCATATCTACGGTTTACGGTCTTTAAGCAAACATTTACTAGAGATAACCAGTTCACACACCCAGAAAAGATATAGATTTGCATAAACTCAATACATAAGCATAAGCGCACAAATCAAATAGATATATAAACCATAAATTAACTAGATCCACAATAATTCATATTCAACATAGTATTTCAGAACCAACTTATCTTTATTCAATTCTTCTACTAATACAACCAAATCTGCCATGTGCACTCAGCTGCAGGGGTCCGTGCACACAACTGCAGACTCTACCAGGCCTCTGTGCACACAATTGTAGAGCCTCTATCTACCCACCAACACCCTCGGCTCAAACTTACAAATACTTCAAGACTTATTTCTTCAAAAACCCATTACCTTCCAATTCCAAAAGTACATTCCCCAAAAAACTTACTCCTAACTCTAGAGCCTTGCTCTATTTATACATTTCCATGGTCCGCGGACCATGGGCGGGCCGAATTATTTTACATTTTCTTTGGGCAGACAACCCTTTGACTTGACTCATTACAATTCGCGCTCCGCGCATCTCTTGGAGCCTTTACCATACCTTTACCCAAAATTGCAGGATTTAAGCCCCAAAACTGTTACGCGGGACCTATACTACCCAACATGTCCTCTAAATGTCAAAGGTTCAAATTTATTATATATTTAATCATTGTCTACTAGTACTAAAACAATTTCATGATATATATTGCAGCTCACAATATGACTAGACAAATGAGAAATAATTAAACGAATGGAATAATTGCCTTTGCCCTACTGCTATTAGTATTTCCATTCTAAATGCATGCATCTCTAAAGATGCCTACTCCTTTCACAAGTGGCCAGCGACCACAAAAGTTGCGAAGAAAGTTGAGGGTCCTTTTATCCAAAACTAGAGACATATTATTTTTCACAACATTTTTATTCAACACTAGAATAAGGGTAAAAGTGTATTCTAATATTTTCACTAGTCTTTTATTGACTAAATAAGCTCCCATTCTAAAATCCCAAACTCTCTATGATTTGATCTTCTCATTTAATTCAAGATCAATAAAATAACTATCACAATAAGCCTTACACAAGTCCATGGTATTCAATCTATGTTGTCACTAGAAAATTCCACCACCCATAGAATAATACTTAACGTGACATATAGGATATCTCAACACATCCTAATCTAAACTCCCATGCTTCATAGTTGTTTACTTCTCAAACTCGAGACTTCTTATTATGACTTCCTCAATGAAGAATGAAAAATATACTATCTGAAAGATAATCATACTATTCGAATGGAAAATCTACTATATACTAAATAAGAATAATGATAATCTACTATCAACGGAATTAAAAGCCACCTTCTATGTAAAATAGAATTGACTACATTCTTTAGATTGGGACAAATTTTGGGTATAAATTACTGGCTCAAAAACTGCAATTTTCAGTGCAAATATTGTTCACACCATCCATATATTTAATAGACACTGAGGTTGGCATCAAAACAAAGACCTTAGGTACAGATTAGTGGAACAAAACTGAAATTTTCAATGTAAAATATAGTTCACATCATTCTTAAATCAGAATTCTAGGAACATTACAGAGTTTTTTCAAAATGTTCAAGTGACACATCCTTCAGCGAAATTTAATCATTGTGATGTGATAGACTTAACTATACAATTAATGAACTTGGGTTGCAGGTTGAAATAGAATAGCTACATCTTCACAAAATAATCATCATAGCTTGACCATAGATCCCTCTGAATGTCGGGAAAGTGACCTTGCCCATAACCTGCTAACTTTCCTATCATTAATTCTTTAGTTCATGTGCCAAAGTCATCTAATCATAATCATATAGTTTCCATGCATCTTCTCAGAGATATAATGAATCATCAGAGTCATTGGATCAACATCCTTCATCATGGGCTTCCTTCATGTAATAATTACTAGGCAAGACGAGTCATCAAGTGTTATGCCAGTGATTCTATAGCTCCATCTGAAGTCTTACTTTAGTTGGTCATCTAGCCTTCATCAATCCGCTCATTTTAAGATGAGACAATATCACGCTAAAACTGTATCAACAAACTTCCAATTACCAAATCCCAACAATACACATGCACAGGAAATCTCTCTCACATGCTCTTCCTGTTTAACAACAACTTCTAAACAATAATATATTCAACTAACAAACATCAATAGTAGTATCGTACCTACATCAATAGTACCTTTATATTACTGATCTCACAAGTACTTCTGACTATTTGAAGATACTAAGAGACTTGATCTGAATTTTGCCTTGGAATGATCTGCTCTATTCCTTTTGAATTGTTTGCTTCTAGTATGATTATGCTAAGGTGTCTTATGCAACAATGGTTCAGATTCCTAGCCCTTATTAGCACTATTACTAACATTTTCTACCATGCTCTAGTTAGTCCCAAGAGAACCCAAGCAATAGATCAATTCAAGTTATGCCAAGTTACTTCTTAGCCACAAATTTAACTTTAGAACATGTTATCATAGGCTAGTTTCATGAGGTCATCAATATGATTGGAATATATATAACTGTTGATGTATTAGATTTCTGGAAAGATTCAGTGTTGTTGCAAGAGAATGTGGCAAATAGAGAATGCACACTGTTGATGAATAATTGACATCTACCCTCAAGGTTCTGATACTTGCCAATGGTTGTTGAAGATGAAAAAAAAAAATGGGAACTCTTGTTGTAGCCTAGGATCAGTGACACGATGTTCATCACATAGTGCAATACAACTTTGACTTATTTCTCAAGCTAATGGAGGATTCAAACTACTTTAGGTTATCTTCTATATGATGTATGGTGAGAAATAGAAATAGGTTTTAGTCTAATATATTTGTAGAGAATTCCCTCATAGATATGTATGCTAAATGTGGGAGCATAGACACTACAGCCAAAGTGTTCCTCAAAATGCCTAGACAAGATGTTGTTTCCTAGAGTTCCATGATTGTCGGGTATGCAATGCACGTGTGTGCCTAGGATGCCTTGCATCTCTTCAAAGAAATGCAACATTTGGATACAAAGCCTGACTATGTAACCTTGGTTGGCATTCTATCTGTCTGCTGCCATGCAGGCTTGGTGAGTGATGCCCAGTAGTAATTTGATCGTATGATTAGTAATTATGGGATCAAAGCTGGATTAGAGCACTATAGTTGCATGGTTGACCTCTTTGGCCATGCTGGTAGGCTTATTGAGGCTTGGGACATTAGCAGCAAAATGCCAATGAAACCAAATGTCATTGTATGGGGATCCTTGCTTGCTACTTGAAGAGTCCATGGCAATGTAGATCTAGGAGAGTATGTGCAAAAAAAACACCTTTTTGAATTGGATCTCGAGAATGTTTTGCATTATGTCCTATTGTCAAATATGTATGCAATTGTTGGCAGGTGGGATGGTGTACAGAAAATGCGAAGAATAATGAAAGATAGGAGGGTAAAAAAAAATGCCAGGATGTAGCTGGATTGGTTCGAATAATAAATAGAATACTTTTGTTGTAGGAAGTAGCTTGCACCCCTACAACTAAAAATTGATACTAGATTGGGAACCTTCCCACCTCTGATAATGATTCCAAGTAGAAGAAGACCATGAAACCTACGCTGTAGATTTGGTTGGACATCAAAACGAATTTATTCTTTTCTAACATTGTAAAAAGCTAAGAATTTGCTTTGAGTTTATGAGCACTTAAACAAGGGAAGGGATCCTTCAGTACCATATGTTTGTGGCTGCTCCACTACTACCAAAGAGATTTACAATATTGTCATAAGAGAAATGGTTGACAGAGATACCCCCACCATCTCCATCACTTTAAAGATTCATGGAATTATCCTAGAGACAACTATCTAACACAAAAAAAGTGTGTTCCTATAGTGATTATTCATTGTTTCAAGGGAATTAGGCAGAGCCTATGAAAAATATGTGATTTTTTTGCTTTTAAAGTAGGTAGTCTCCCACTATTTATTATAGTTCTTGCACCTTGGTGACAGAATGAATGCTAGCTCATATCTGGACCATAGGTTCTTACTTCAAAATTTTGTTTATTTTGTATGTCTCTAGCAAAGCAGGGTTCCCCTAAACAAACATGAAAAATGAAATGAGTTATAAATCAGAACGATCAAAAGTATATATACACTACTCTAACTGCTAAACAGTTTCATTTTTCATGTAGAACCTGAATTTGATAATGATTTGTCAAAGAGTGACTTTGGACTGCAACTAACCAGCTTTTCAGGTTGTTCGAGCCAGATAAAGTGAAGGGCAAAAACCTAACTTGTTCATGTGCTAATTGGTATGATCTTCTATTTCCACACTTGCAACAATAATAATGCAAGGGACAATGATAGCATCTCCGTAGTCAGTAATTCTTTGTCTACCAAAAACTTACATTGATAGGGAATTCGGTTTTTGAGATGGTTGGGAAGTAGGGCCTAATTACAATGGATGGCACAAAGGATTACACTTGTAAAATATAAAAAAAAAAATTAAATTAAAAAAAAAAAAAAAAAGAAAAAAAAAAAAAAAATAAATTATTAAAACACCACTAATTAGTAATGACTTCTCTTATCACGAATAGCCTAACTTGCCTAGATTTTGCATTACTATGAACATGCTAACTTGATCTTTGTATGAAGGCAATTGATGAGTTTTTGAATTATATGAGGGTTATCAAACTTTAAGCATGGGAAGACCATTTCCAAACATGTGTACAATCTTTTAGGAATTCTGAATATGAATGGCTCTCCAAATTTATGTATTCTGTTTTAGAATCATGAAGCGGGTCTCCATCAAAATATTTGAAATCTCCATTACCATTATGTCCAAAATCATTGAAGATTCCTGTCTGTGAAGGATCTTTTTCAATATTCTTGTCTCTCTCTATGTATTCAATCATATAAATGAAGTTGACTTTTCATGGGCTCACAAGCTTCTTCATGTATGCATTCTTCATTTAATTCATCGGTATCTTTAGGAAAAGGGAACTCTACAGTGTCATATACTTCATCAGAAAAACAGGAAGAGAATTGGGTTCAACATTACCATCTTCATGCCCCAACCACCCTTCATATTTTTTTAACATCAAAAAATCTACATCGTGTGTTCACACACATGGCAACATCATCCTCTAGCATATGACCAGCATCAAATACCCAATCTTGGACAACATTGGGATCTTCCAAAAATTTTGAGCATTCTTCATCACCATTATCATCTTCTGAAGAATCTTCTAAAAAGGAAGAGGACATGGAAGTCATAGGGCAGTTGCCTATACACACCTCTTTCATAACAAGATCCCAGTAGTCTTTGAATTCTTTGATAAAATTAGTAAACAAAGACATCTCTCCTGTATGCAATCTCATTTTTCATTCCACTCTTTAGAATTATCTTCCAAAGTTAGTGTAAAATATATTTATAAAGACATCCTTGTGGCAAATATTTTCATGCCACTCTTTAGCATTATCTTCCAAAGTTAGTGCAATATTTTTTCAAGATATGCTCATGGAAAATATTTTCATGAAAATATCTCCCGTGTATGCAATCTCAGTTCATGCCACTCTTTAGCATCTCTTCCAAAGTTGTGCAAATATTGTCATCAAGGCATCCTCATGGAAAATATCAAAAGCTTAGAAATTTCAGTGAAGATTTGAGATGCAGCTTAACTGAACAATTATGACCATTACAATTTGGAATATGCTCTCTCTCCATTTAGTTCCAACAAGGAATGGATTTGGATACCCTTGAATGTTTGAGAAATTAAATGGTGCAAATAGGCTTACAGGCCTATTTCCAAAGAGAACACCATGGTTGAAATTAAACTTCAAATTCTTCTATAAAACATCTCTGCTATATAGAGTGTCCATCAATCTTCTCCTCTCAAAAGAAAAGGGCTTTTAACGTAGTTGCATTAACATGTGGGACACCTAAATGCATTGACACTTGAATGCATTGAACTGTAAATATGGAAAAATAATGGCATTTTATAGAAGAAAAGTAACCAAATAATACTGCAATAGAAAGTTATGGGGAAAAAGCAAAAAAAAAATGAAATAACCAAAATGAACAAGTAATTAAAATGGGAAGGGAAATGTTGAGGTTAGGAATTTGTATGATCATAAAATCCTTATACGTACTTGAAATCGGGTAATAAGCTTTGACTTGTCTCTACACGAGCAATTGTTTGTAAGATCCCAACTAGGAAATGCCCCACTATGGCCACTGGTTTTTCTGAATCTTAAATGCTTTTTTAGTGCAAGATCAAACACGTTGTTAATGTACTGATATAGGTGTATTTTGGTTTATTTTTTTATGTATCAATGCCCAATGGGATATTTACATTACCGTACCTCAAGGCCACCAATTTCATAACAAGTAACATTCAGAAAGTAGTTTCTTCTACTGATATAAATTGTATTTCAACAAACTAAAAGGTATATTTTCATATTACTAAACTCCTATAATAAAATACATAATAATGGGCACATTAGAGAACCCAGTTGGAACAGTGTTATCTCCTCCATATGATGCCCAACCTTTAATACACTGTTGTAATAAAGACCCCAAGGGAATTGACCTCTTATCTCTCTGTCTTTCTGCTTAGAGGTTACAATTAAGCCAATCTAGATATTGTTTTAAACGTGTCATTGTGATCCAGAAGCATATCGTAGTTAGAACCAACCAAAAGCAATATGCAGATTCACAAAAATTGATAATATCTAAACTACACCTTGATCTCACATACATATACCAACAGTTGACTGTAATATCTCAAATTAGCTATATTAACTAATTCCAATGAGTGGCATGACACTTTTCCTTGATCGACACCATCTCATCTCCTACCACAAAAGTTAGTTCTTTATCCCGAATTTACTTGTCGTACCACTTAGAAGTACCCGTGTACATTTTGTGGGCCCCTTCCTGTTGCCTTTGCGATGCCTTCTTCCTTGCCAGATTACCAAAAACGAAGTGGAAAATCCCTTGTTGAGGATTCCTTCCATTAAGAAATATACAGTACTACAGGCTTTAAGGTGGAAGCCTTTTGCATTCATCCTATCTTTGGTTGCTACATGATCCATTGTTTAGCATGTTACTTGAATCACTTGGGCTCTACTGTGTGTACTATGTCTATTTCATCTTTGAAGGCCTATTCAAGAATATGAATCATACCTTAATATGTCAAATCCCACTAACCCATATAAGGAATAAAAGCAACAACTTGTGTTGGGGTAGGTTCTACGTCAGTGAATTGAAGATTTTGGAGATTATCCACTGTGAATGGCAAAGCCCCTCAATAAATCAGCTCTGGTTGGAGCACATAAAACCCCAAAATCACCATTGTTGGTTAAATAAAATGAGAAGAACAAAGCAAGTGATAGAGGAAGGAAAATGGCATCTACCTACCATGTAAGCAGAAGCATTCAAGGCATTTTTTTTGTATTCATAAATGGGGTTTTGCACAACAAGAATCATTTGCCAACAAGCAGTCACAGAATCGATTCCCATGCAAAACTCCAAAATTTTAAACTTTGGGACACCCAATCACAATGGGGGTGTTGTGCTTTGTTCCCATTGAACTGTCATGACTGCATTTCAGCAAACCCAAATTCATAAATTCATCTAACGGGCACACGCACAGACCCCGTCAATGACCAGGTATTTGAATCAAATCTCCTCAGCAGCAACGTCAGGTCTCAAGATAGAAACCTCGCCCTGCATCAGCTATTGTTGCTACAGCTTATCGAAGGACGATTTGGGGGAGTTGAGCAGCACGAATTCACGATAACACTTGGAGCAGAGGCTCATGGTGGTTGGACATTCGAAGAACCCACAATTGTTGGCACAGCGCATGAGCCCTTCCGGGACTTGGCACCTGGCGTCCACATCTCCATTGTTCCCATTTTCATTACTCCAGTACTATAAACCCTCTAGTGTCCAGAAATCGGGTTTACAATGAGGCGATTTAAGATCTGAAAATGGGTGCAAGGTGGGTTTTGGATGGAAAAATTGAAGAACCTATATATTAGGATTATGAGTCCTTATGAGGGTTACACGCTCTTATAGTGGAATTTGGGTTTAGCGGGTTTTGGGTCCAGATTTTGAACCAAAGCTTTGATACCATGTGTAAGGCCCTTTCCTAGGGTCTTTTAACAGATCTATATTCTCTGGGAATTAAATGCAATAAGAGGCAATAATTTACTTTCTTACAGGACATTTAAACAATGATAATTTACCATTTACATTCTAATCCCTACAACTAAATTGTGTACATTTCATTTCAATAACTTACATGAGTAATCTATGCATAGAGGAATACCTGTAATGATGCCCTGGTGGAGATGCCCTTGAGCTGTTGTTCCTGCTAAAACACTCCTATTCATTACCGACTAGATTTACCTCCCATCCAACTAGGAAATAATTCCTAGCTCAAGAAACCTCCACAGGTTCGCTAGCCCTCTAAGCCCAAGTCCAACCAGATGTAGCATGTCCAAGATGAATAATCCAGACGAAAATAAGCAATACTTCCTTCCTCCTCTCTCTCCAACAATTTCTCAAAATAACAGCTAACCCAAAATTAAAAGCAAGACCCAACATCCCCCTTTCTCCCTTCCCCCCTCCCCTTTTATGCCCTTCCTCTCTTCTCCACCTCAACCACCACTCATTAATGTCATAACTTCTCCCTCATCCTTACAGTTGACTTCTCTTCTCCCAAGTAAATCTGAGAGTATATTTGGGAATGTGATATGAATATAAAATTGGGTAATTAATGGGAGAGGACCATGCCTTCTCCCAAGTAAATGTGGGAGTACATTTTGAGGATGAGATATATTATATATATAATTATATAATATATATATATATATATATTATATATATATATATTGGTAATTAGTGGAGAGGACCATGTCTTCTCCAAGTAAATGTGAGAGTACATTTGAATGTGAGATGAATATATTATTATATATATATATATATTATTATATATATATATAATTTGAAATAATGGAAGGAGACCATATCCTACCCAAGATTCATTCTGAGAAGACAAGTTGGGAATTTTAATAATAGAAATAATGAATTTTATATTAGTAAATAAATTTATAGTTTCCCAAATGAAGGTATTCACCAATATTTCTCAATATTTTCAGGTAATGTAAACATTATTAAAATTTGCATGATAAGATTAAGTGGGGCATTACATGGTGTTGCGTGCATGATTGTACATGTGGTGTTGTGTACATGTTGTACATGCAGTGTTGTGTGCAGATGGTGTTGTGTGCATGTCATACATGTTGTGTTGCGGGAATCCGCTGCTATATATGTGCATTGTTTATTCATGGTATTGTGACATGTGTATTTGTTGTGTTGTACTCTGTGTACATATATATATTGTGTCATACACATGATGTAGGTGTATGTATTGTGTTGTGTTGTACACTAAGTGTAGGGGTGTGTGTGTTGTATGTCAAGTGTAGGTGCATGTATTGCGTGGGGTTGTAGACCATGTCTGGTTGTATGTGTGTGATGCACACTATGTGTATGTGCACATGGTTGAGAAGAAGCACTAGGTGTTTGTCGGGTGTGGAAACCGATCCAAAGTGCATACAGAATAAGGATAAAGATATAAGATAAGGATTGATTAAAGGATAAGTATTAATATTTTATTTCAGTTTTATTATGCATGTGATTTATGATTCTACTCTATGATGATTACATGTGATTTATGATTCTGGTTTATCATGGTTACACGTGATTTATGATTTTTATCTATGATGGTTGTGTTTTCAGCGAACCTAATGTGATATGTTTATACATGATGATTTGGTCAAAGATGCTAGTTTGACTTGTTGTTACAGGAAGCAAATAGAATTTCAAGTGTACCTTATTGACAGGCCACCAATGAAGCATGATTTGAAGTTATTTCAATTTATTTTCAATCTAATGGAAGTTATGTGCTTGGTACAATAAAGCATAAAATGCCTGGTTGGGTGGTTGAAATTGATGACAAGCATTAGCAACAACAAAAAAAGAAATTAGAATAGGTAGTAGTATGTTGGTAAAGCACTTCAAACGCAGGGCCATTATGGGACACTAGTACCCAATAGTGTCCATTGATTGCCATGAGCATGCTATGACCGGTATGATGGTTTTAAGGCAGGGATATGCCTTGGTTTTTGTATCTTCTGATGCGAGGAAGTGTTGCTAAGGGATGGACTTCCCAGGATGCGAGTGCCAACAAAACTTGGAAGGTGTGTGATTGCATGGAAAGGGGTGATCGGATTGCTAGAGGGACTATGTAGTAGAGAAGGGAAGGTTGGGGATGGTTTTGTTGTAACAACCCTGGTGAAAATTCCAAGTTAAAATATATAAATACCATGGATGATGGGACACGTATTCCAAGCTAAATGGTGGGGAAAAACATCCTATTGGCTGTTCATTCGGTTTATTATGGCTTAGGAAATTGGAAAAGGCAATGGCTAAGGCTTTGGAAAGGAAAAATAGCATTTTTGGCACATTTATTTATGAAAATAATGGAAATTAGGAGAAAAGGAAGGTGAAAAGTCACAGGTTGCATGTGAGGAGGAATTTGAAGAAAACTAATGGAAAATGAAGAAAATAGAGTCCTCATTCATAAAAAGGCTTCTAAGGATCATTTGGCAAGCTCTTAGTGAGTGTAATCTCTTGGGTCAACCTTTTGTCAGTTCAGTTTTGGAGCTCTCTCATTATTCTCTCTTTCTCTCATACTCTTGGAGACTTAGAATTTTCTTGGAGCACTCTTGGTGGGTGTGGCATACTTGGATTCTTGGAGAAATAAGGCAAAGGAAGAGAAGGAAAGCGCAAGAGGGCATTGGGATCAACAGCTACATCGAATTTTTTGGAAGGTATCGATTTATGTGTATCTTTCCTTCACTAGTTTTGGTATGCATGGCATATGTATGTGGTTTATTGGTTGTGATTTTTCATTGGCATGGAGGATGGTTGGGATTGATAGTGGATTACCTAGCCTTACCATTTCCTGGATATCCATGGTGATTTTGGGTTTGCTTTTGTTAGGCCAGGAGTAACTCCAGAAAAACTAATACATTTATTCGTTTAACCAGCTATCTAATATATACAAGAATGTGATTGTTCAGTTCATCTTCTCGATGACTGTTCACATTCAGTTCCCCAATCACTGAGGATTAGGTGTCAACATTCCCCCCATTAATCTGAAGGGATGTTGGTGAGTCCAAGCATCGTTCTGAATCTTTCAAGCTTTTCTCTTCCAAGCGCTTTGGTGAAGATGTCTGCAATTTGC
>APFE030887815.1:116512-129322 GCA_000404065.3 Pinus taeda | reverse complement strand
CACTTTGGGGGACCTTTCTAAGATGGTCCAGGCTGCTTTGTTGATTGAGTTGGGAGTGAATCAAGATTGAGTCTCCCAATTCTATCAATTACATCACTTAAAGCATCATCCGTTGTTGGAGTTTCAGACCGGGGAGAATATTCTTCAGAAGAAGATTCCACATGTTGATCTAGTATAGGAATCCCCCCTTCAAGATGTGGAATCTGATTTTCAAATTCTTGAAATGATTTCATTTTTGCGAATCTATCCAAGCGATCAAGTTGCCGCTCAACAAAATTGTCAGATTTGGATGATTCAAGAAAAATTACATCTCTAGATATAACAAACTTTTTATTTTCTTCATCATAGAGGCGGTATGCTTTGGAGGTATTTGAATACACCAAGAAAATACACTTACGACTTCTAGCACCAAGTTTGTTTCTATGTACCTTTGGTATCAAAGCATAACAGGTGGAACCAAAAATCCTGAGATGTTTGACCGAAGGAACATGTCCATACCACAATTCAAAAGGAGTCTTGTTTCTTATAGCACTAGATGGACATCTATTCTTTATATATGCAGCACATAGAACAGCATCAGCCCAAAACATTATCTTTACATTTTTTTTAAAAAGCATGGATCGTACCATATTCAAAATTGTTATATTCATTCTTTCAGCTACACCATTCTGTTGGGGATTATAAGGCACAGTTTTTTGATGTTTAATCCCATGTTGGCGAAGATATTGTTCAAATTCATTTGATGTATATTCTTTTCCATTATCAGTGCGAATAGACCCAATATGAGATTGTGCATCATTTTCAATCCATTTATGAAATTCTTGAATGTTAGGAAAGCATCAGATTTGTTCTTCAATAAATAAACCCAACACATTCTGGTGTAGTCATCAATAAATGTCATGATATATTTATTTCCATTTGCAGAAGGAACAGGCATTTGGACCACATAAATCTGAATGAATAAGTTCAAGCTTCCTATGTGCTCTTGAATGTGAGTCATGAAATGACTGTTTACTATGCTTTCCTAGAATGCAAGCATCACATTGCTTAAGTTTTCTAGGAATTGTAGGCAAACCAACAACACCATTTTTCTTCAATAAGCGGAGACTGTCATAGCTTAAATGTCCAAATCTAGCATGCCATAATAAACTTGATGGAAGTGTACCTTCTTCATGATGAGAAATATATGAGAAATGTTGTGCATGAGCAGATGTTCCTTGCAGTTTGAGAAGTCTTTCTTCTTCTATTCCCCTCATGACAAGTGAGTGATTAGATGATTTTCTCACCTCAAGCTTGCCATCAAACATATGAATGGAGTGACCTTGCTGGCGGATGTGGACCAAGGACAACAAGTTTCTCTTGAGCTGTGGGAGATATAAAACATGATCAAGAAGAAAGTCTGAGAGACCAGGCAGGTTAAGCCTGATTGTGCCAAGCCCTGATGGCTTGATTTTTGACTGATCTGCAAAGTATACTCTCCATCAACATTGTCAGTGAAATCTTCAAAAGAATCTTTTCTATGAGTCATGTGACAGGTTGCTCCTGAATCAAGCAGCCAATCATTTTTCCAGGAAGCAATTGAAGTGTTAAACAAATCTTCATTTATTCCAATGTTACATTGTGCCTCAATATAGTGAGCGGATTCAGGTGCTTTACTTTTGTCTGTATCATCAGTTTTACCTTTCTGTTGGTTTCTTCTCTGCTCAATTTTGTCCCATGGTAGCTTGCATGTAGAGGCATCATGTGATCCATTTCTTTTGCAGCGAATACAATGTTAATCTGCCTTTTCTCCTTGAGAATGTCTACCCCCCTGCCTCTGAAATATCTTCCTCTTCCTCTTCGTCCACCTCTTCCTCTTGTAGAATCTTGAGCAGGATAATTTTCTTTATTAGCCATGCATACAGTCTCTTCAGAAGATTCAGGGACTGTCTTCTTTCCAAAGGCTTTTTCCCTTTCAGCAAACTTTTTCACAAGAGATTCAAAGGTTATATCCTTAAGATTTCCATTTGCTTGCAAAGACTCGAGATAATTGGAGTATGTAGGATATAGTGCCTTGAGAAAAGCAATAAGAGATATATCTAGCTGAACTTTAGTGGAATTGATATCATGCACTATAGATTTTATTTCAGATGCAAGAGCAAGAGGGTCATTATTTTGCATTTCAAGAGTGAAGAGTTTAATCATAAGTTGGACGACTTCAAGTGCAAAATGTGAGTCATAGAGCTCTTTCAGCTTTTGTAAAGCTTCAAAGGCAGTTGAACATGTTGAAATGTGACAACTCACCTCCTTATTTACAGACGCTGCGATTAATGCATACGCTTTGTTGTTCTTGTTTTCCCAGATGGTGAGCTCTTTGTCTGATGTAGGCTTTTCTGGGTCACTGTCTCCTTCTCTGACACACACTCCTTTCCACAACTCATTGAAAATGAGGGTGTGTTGTACCATCTGGGACCATTCAGGATAGTTCTCCTTGCCAGTGAGAACTATTCCTATCATAGAGATGATTGAATGCATTCTGTAAAAGGTTACTTCTGCTTGATAAAAAAAACTTTCTTACAACCTTATGCACTATATTTTCTACAAATCCCTCTAATGTGTGACAGAAGGCATCGGAATTTCATTGAAATATTATATCACTTCCACAAATTATTTGATATATAAAATGCTTTGACTGATATGACTTTGAATGCTTTTGAAAACTGCTTATATAAACCCTTTGAAAACTTCTTAATACTCAAAACTGCCATCATAAATACATATCAACAACACAACATTATACCGCCATTAAAATCATCTCTCTTGTCATTCTTGTGGAGCGATAAAAAGGTGTCTTTTAAACCCCTAATTACCTTCACATTAATTATCAACCCAGGGACGACTTTTTATTTCAAGAGTGTACTCAGTCTGAGGCGGCTATTTACTCAAGAGTAATGTTTTGCAGTATAGCGTTTAGAAAATACAAGGGTAGACGGATGCTAAACTATGACTAAATTACTTCAAAAGGATAAAATCACACAAGGCAGCTTATCAGTCAAGGGTGCGGAAGCGATAACCCATCCCTCTAGAAACTAATGGAAATGAAATTAGAGCATGGACTAAAGATCTGGGAGCTAAGCAGCGACTTGCTGACTCACTACAGCTTTAGACCTTCTCTCACACCAAAGCAGCAATTGCAAGTAAATGGAATGGAAGAAAGTAAAATGAAGTAGCAAAAGGAAATAGAACAACAGCAAATGAAACGGCAATTCAAAGAACTAAATCTCGCGAGTTAGAACTGAACTCTCATTCTGCGATCAAATAACAATCGGCAAAAGCAATTCCAATGAACCTTACTTTACGAGAGGATATTTACAAATGAATTATGGAACAACATTTATCATATATACACAACACACTTACTATTGTAATCTGATGATTCAAGAGAATACGACTAAGTTCTAGACATAATAATATTACTTCCGGCAATATTCAATATGAAGGCTCTGCAACAGAAACAGTTGGTTTAAATAGTGAACATGTAATCAACTCTGCAAAGATTCATTACGCAACATAGAGTCGCTTACTTAAACTTCCTGAATGAAACCATTAATGAATTAGTCGTAACAGAGCATGGAACAACATATAACAAATACGTCAGATTACCAAACTATATAAACAATCCACACAGAAATCACAGTATAATGATACAGAAGCAATTGTAAAAATATGATACACAACAGCAGCAGTGTACTCCACCAGAGGTTGGGCCCTTAGCCGCCAGCGGACGCTACTGGGTTACTTCAGAAGGAAAAGAGTGAACAGCAACCCCGAAATTATGTATTAATCAGCAAACTGTGGAATCATTACACCAGCAAATGCTTAAGAATTACAACATGCAACAATCCCTATCCTATCATGGATAATCCACCATCATTCTCCATCATTCGAATTCCCCTATTCTGAAGTCATTTTGTAGTCCCCCTCTCTGATCTTTGTTTTCATTTAAATAGAGAAAGATCAGAGAGCAGTTACAACATAGATAATTACAACATGATTTATTTTACAAATTTGGGTTGATTCTAACTAGCTGATTAACAAAAAAATATATTTCCTTTCATCTCTCAACAAAAGCAAGACGAATTTGGGTTTGCAGCTGAGATTTGGAGGACGGCCGCAACTGCAAATCTGAGAAAATCGTGCTCAAAGAACCCTGCGTTTCTCCTAGTACAAGCCGAATTTGGGCAAACCGTTTTTATTGAAGTTAATTGGGCCCGTTCTGGACAAAACCCATGTTCCGGATTTCTCAAATTCGTCTTCAGTTGCTCAGAATCTCAACCACAAAATGGTCACTTCTTAAACCAACGAATTTCTGAGTTGGCAGATTTAAAAATCAAATCTTCAATCTGGAAGTTACCTTGGAGGCTAAAAATGGTGAATAATGTTATAACCAACTTATTAGAACTATCATTGGTAAAATAATGCATAATCATCAATTTATTAGAAATAAAGGAGAATAAATAATATAAGAGCATAAATCATCATAAAATGGATTTATATAATAAATTATAATAAATGACATGATGAAGAATGGTAGAAATGGGTGGAATAAACGTTCACAAGTGACAATAATAATGGCATATTAACGACCCAACATAGCCCCACACTCAATATGTTGCATGTCCTCATGCAACGAAAACTGAATATATTGCATGTCCTTATGCAACCCAAAGACAGAAACCATGTGCTAACCAAGCAAATATGTTCATCTCAGCTCATGAAATGGATAGAACAAATGAATCCTTCCTTAATTAATGAATATTCACTTTTAGTAATCTTGATGAAGGCATAACAATTTTTACATTGACATTCAATTGTATGTATATATGAATTTGCAACAAAATATGATATAGATAACAGCAAACTTCATTAACCATTTTGTCAAAAACTACAAACCAGATTTTGTTGAAATGTTGCAAGTAGATTTGTAATATATGAAGGCTTCTATGATCCAAAAATCAGATCATTTTGACGCATGAGATATAAACAAAATGGCTGTAGGTGAGAGTGCATGATTTCCGAAATTTTATGAACCAATTTATCTTGAAATTGTGCGGATTTGTATTAATGATACGTATGTGTTTTCCAAAAATTACAAGGATTGAGTTCATAGTTTTAAAAATATGTGGACATCAATTTCTGCACTGTGTAAAAATGAAATTGTATGCCTTAAACAAAGAAGAAAGTAGAAAACATCCATCATGCATAGCAATTCCTCCCCCTCTCTAAAAAATTAGCATGCCCTCATGCGATGGTAGAAAACAAATAGAGGTGGTTGCTACTAGCTATTGAATTCTATGCTTGGTGTAAAACAACATGGAATAAGGGAGGTATTGAGAGTGAATAAGAATAGCAATGGATGATAAAGAATATGAATGACGTGGTCATAAGAAAGAAATGAATAAAAGGAACACTCCCCCACACTCGAAAATGATATGCTGCTGAAAAAGGGGAAGTGATAAAGATGTGGAATGAAAGATGACAAATAATGCTCAAAATGGATTTTCATTAAATTATCCTATATTCATTATAAATTAGAAAACTATGCGATTTTACCTCAAGTTTTACCTCCAAAAGAAAAATGTGGAATGACATATATGTATTGACAGTTGTTGAAGTTGATGTAGGCAAAGTGGGTGCTGAAAGTGATGCAAAAGGTGGAATCCAGGGAAGCACATCATGTCTGAAGAATGTTTTACGTTCGCGAGCCTCTACTGTGAAGTGCAATAGTGTGGTCATGCTACGAATAGAATTCTGCCCATACTTGTTCTCCTGTAAACAAAGCACTATTTGACATACAATGTTCTTGAATCCATAGTGTTAGCTTTGAATAGCAACAGATAAGATGCATGCAAAATTGCAATTAGAAAAACTTATGTATACATGAAATACTAATATGTTGTCAAATCAACAAGGTATGGCAAAGTGCAGTAATCATATAGCATGCAATCCCATAATGCATACATTCCCCCCTCCAATTGGAAAATGGGTTCCATAACCATAAAGCATATGAAAGGGGTGGTGCTGACGGCAAGGCAATGGAATGAACAATATATCAGTAAGGGAGGCAGAGTACACTTATTAATGATAGGACGATGAAAGTTATGGTTATGTTGAGAGCAAAGTGTGTAAAGATAGTTATGAATAAGAGATAGGATGCTTTGGATTGATGATAGTTTATGCAAAACGAAAAAGGACAACAATATGCTAAAAAGATGCTTTGCTGACGGTATTCTAGCTGAAAATGATGTGATTGATCATAAAACAATTTCTCATGCATAAAGGTTCAAACGGAAAAAGTTAAGGAAATAACTTCTCTGATAAAAAGAAAATAAGAAAAGGGTATTATAATAATAATTGACGAAAAGATATAACTTCAATACCATAAGCAGAGCCGCTGCTGCCAGCAGGCGTCCATAGCCTCGGCAGGGTTGCTTTTAAACCCATATGAGCCAGGATCCTCAATTTATAAATGGAGAGTTTGTGCTGTTCTATGGAAGAGATCAGTGTGCTGGCGTGGTAACCAGATAACCACACTGCCATTCACTAGGAGGTAGCAAAAGTGATCAGGCCGGCTCGTGATGAGACCTCCTGTTCCAAGGATAATTTGGCTATCCAATGGATCATAACTTTGGTGTGGTGGCCATAATAGGAATGTCACTTTGTTACAGCCTTATGAACATGGTAGGCTGGCTCGTAATGAGAGCCCCTATTCTCCATCTGCGAACAAAATTTTGTTGTTATTACACATTTTTATGAGAAAAAGAGGGAGGCTCAGTTCTCCTTAAGAGCAGGGATGGCAGAAGAAGTTGATCATGTCAATATAAAAAAATATACCCATAATCTCATTTATTACAGACAGAGAAGATTATAACCAGGAAGGGTGGAAGTAGCATGGTATTAAGATGATCAATCAGTATCATGTACAACAGAAAACAATGCAGTAAAGTAATATATAAATAATTGTGTCCCTTTTTGAAAAGATTCTAACATCAAGGAGCTGTCCTGTTAAAGATCATAACGTAAATGATAATAACTCGCTTCAAAAGAATCCATAATTCTTGTCCTCATAAAAGTAGTGTACTTCATGCCATGAAAGAGAATCAGGAGAATGTGGTTGAGCTGACCTATGAATAATCCCACAAGAGAAAGGAAAAGGTTGCCCTCAAAAATATTCTCAAAGTGTTGCTCTTTTGAATGAACAGCAAAAACACTCACAAAGCGGCGTTTCGTGTAAGGAACTTCAAAGAAAATGCACACCAAAACAAAAATACATACAAAAAACGTGAAAATGCAAATGTCGTTCGAACAATCACAAATGTTGTTGCTTCTGAGAAAGGAACAGCAGAGACACTCAAATGTTGTTCCTTTTCGCAAAGGATCAGCAAAAACACACAAGTGTTGTTCCTTTTTGAAAAGGAACAGCAAAGTCACACAAGTGCTGTTCCATTTTGAAAAGGAACAGCAAAATCACACGAATGTTGTTCTATTTCGAAAAGGAACAGCAAAATCACACAAATGCTATTCCATTTCGAAAAGGAACAACAAAAACACACGAATTATGTTCCATTTCGAAGAGGAACAGCAAAAAACACGCAAGTGCTGTTCCATTTCGAAAATGAACAGCAAAAACACACAAATGTTGTTCCATTTCGAAAAGGAACAACAAAATCACATGAATGCTGTTCTATTTCGAAAAGGAACAGCAAAATCACACGAATGCTGTTCTATTTCGAAAAGGAACAGCAAAAACACGCAAGTGTTGTTCCATTTTGAAAAGGAACAGCAAAAACACGCAAGTGCTGTTCCATTTCGAAAAGGAACAGCAAAAACACGCAAGTGCTGTTCCATTTCGAAAGGGAACAACAAAAACACACAAATGTTGTTCCATTTCGAAAAGGAACAGCAAAAACACACAAGTTCTGTTCCATTTCGAAAAGGAACAGCAAAAACACGCAAGTGCTGTTCCATTTCGAAAATGAACAACAAAATCACACAAATGCTGTTCCATTTCGAAAGGGAACAACAAAAACACACAAATGCTGTTCCATTTCGAAAGGGAACAACAAAAACACACAAATGCTGTTCCATTTCGAAAAGGAACAACAAAAACACACAAGTGCTGTTCCATTTCGAAAAGGAACAGCAAAAACATGCAAGTGTTGTTCTATTTCGAAAAGGAACAGCAAAAACACACAAATGCTGTTCCATTTCGAAAAGGAACAACAAAATCACACGAATGTTGTTCTATTTCGAAAAGGAACAACAAAAACACACGAATTCTGTTCCATTTCGAAAAGGAACAGCAAAAACACGCAAGTGTTGTTCCATTTCGAAAAGGAACAGCAAAAACACACAAATGTTGTTCCATTTCGAAAAGGAACAGCAAAATCACACGAAGGTTGTTCTATTTCGAAAAGGAACAGCAAAATCACACAAATGTTGTTCCATTTCGAAAAGGAACAGCAAAAATACACGAATGTTGTTCCATTTCGAAAAGGAACAGCAAAATCTCACGAATGTTGTTCCATTTCGAAAAGGAACAGCAAAAACGCGCAAAGAATGAATTAGTTGTTCACTGAATTGATGCTGAGAATGAGTTGCACTTTGAATGAAGCAACACCTGAAACACAAAATATAAGAGAAATTAGAAAAGAAACAACAAAAAACAGTATGTAAATAAATAAATTGAGTTGCAACAGCTATGATGTTATGTCAAAAAAATGATCTATTTGAGAAATGTTTTGGCAGCAGTGACAAGACATGAATCTTGAAATTAAAATCAATTCTTCATTTGTTCTATTATGAATCCGTTGGGTAATGATTTGGATAAAATTCCTTTGTTTTATAAAAATTTATTTGAAAAATCACTCGTCCATAAATTGACCTTCTATATTTTCCCAAGACCTGCAAAAAACGAGTATCTACCTGCAATAAAACATTCAATCATGGAGAAAGAGAGGTGATCGGGCTCCCCTAATCCAATAATTATGCAAAAAACAACAAGCAGTTACTCTGTAGAACAAATCCTTGGAGAAAATAACAAAGTAAAGTTTATTTGTTACCTGCGGGAGAGCAGTGGTCGACCATACTAACCAGCAGTGTTTTAATCACAACGTCTTTGTTTTTCGTCCAAATTGAGTGATTCCAAAGCCAAATGAGAGCTAATTCAAAGGTGTATCTCCAATAGAAACAGGTTTTAAAAATTCAATGATATGATATGTCAATTTTAGTTAGAACAACCTGCATAACAGAGTCATTTTCGATTACCTGGCTTAAACCAACAGTTGATATTTCAAGCGTAACGTTTTCGTTTGATGTCGGATTCAAATGATTCAAATTGGAAATGAAAATAGATTCATTTATTGATCTCCAATAGAAACAGGTTTTGAAGAAAAGAAGAATTGATAGGTCAAATATTGTAAGGAACAGCCGGAAAAACATAGTTTTAAGGGTGCTGATTTACGATAGACAGTCAGTATTTTGATCATAACGTCCCCATACGATATCAAAAATGAGTGATTCAAACTGAATTGTAAACTAGATTCATAGGGGAATCTACCATAGAAACAAGTTTTAAAAATTCATTCATTTAGGCCTTCAAAAACTGACTGTCCCAACTCTGTTCCTGAGCTGCCCGCTAGACATCTGGTCAATGTTTTGGCTCTAACTTTTTCGTTTCAAATCCAAATTGAGTGATTCAAATTGGGTTAGAAATTAGACATCAAGGGATACTTGGGGTAGAAACAGTTTTTAAAAATATTCATTTTTGGTCCCTCAAAACATAACTGTCCCGACTGTTTTTCCAGAAAGTTCATTAAGCCCGCAAGCCAAAAAAATGAAATTCAAGCATTTTTTCAAATTGGTGATAAAAATGAAAATAAGTGTTTGTAGAACTTATTATTTCCATTGTAAATTATTTACATACACAAATTAAAAAAATTATCACCGATGTTGATTTCGATAGCATGTTGCAACAAAAACAACTAGTTTTACAAAAGAACAAAATGCACTTATTTATGTCCTTATTTTATTTTATTTTATTTTTTCACTAACCTACTTTGATTGAAGGATGAATATGACTACGTATATGAGTACTTCCAGTGAAGCCATTTTCGAAATACGGCTTCACGTATGCACATACCCCAATTTGAAAAATGCATCTTAATGAATATTAGGGTATGAGAAGTCAACTTCCCTTCAAAAAATGGTATCAAAAATTGTTGAAGCATAGAGTGATGTTGCAAACAAATGATGGAGTGAAACCAATCTTCAATATATCCTTTATTTTCTTGATTTCGCATAGCCATCATATCATGAAGTTCTTGAGCTTTTAAAATAACTTGTTGATGCATCCTACAAGAAACCTCATTTTCTTCCATAGCTTCTACAATTTTAGAATTTAAAACATTCTGAATCTCATTGTAGGTTTTCTCTAATAACACATGTGAGATAGAATGGGTGGGAAGGGTGGGTGAATTTGCCAGTTCAACATTGTAAGCATGTTGTACTGGTTTATTATGGTGAGGGTGTGGAATTAGTGGAATTAATTGAGTAGGAAAATGTGTATGGAATGGAGCATTTTGATGTTGTCGCTGATTGGGTTGTGTGAATGGTTTTGATGGGCAAGAAAGGTGTTGTGAAAGAGCTGGTGGAGAATATGGAGAATGTGCTTGTGCTACAAGATGAGGGAGAGTAGTCATGCCATCATAAGATGAACCATGCCCAACTTGTAAACAAGATAGGTGGTTATATTGAAATTGACATGACTGCCCCAACACATTAGCATTCCATAATGGATTATGCAAGTATGACGATGGAGAAAAAGTGTTTTGAACCATACCTATAGGCCTTGTTGCAGCTTTCTTTCCTCTTTGATATGCTACTTCCATCCTAGGTAAGGAAGAGTGAATATCTATGAGATGATCCTTTCGGTCATGAGAACAAAACATTTCATCAAATTCTTCATTTTTATGAACCTGCAAAACATCCAATTTTTCATTTAGAGAGCTAATAAAATCAACTTTAAAATTTTCAAATAACACATTGATTTCAGCTCTTATGTCCCCTGTTCTTGTAGCAGATTTTGAAAACAAAGAAAAAACATCTCTAGGATTCTTACCAGCCTTGGAGATTCCTCTTGAATACCTTATGCACAACTCACAAACATCATCATATGATAACTGAAAAACATCACCTTTTCCTATCAGATTTAAAAGTTCTAAAAATTTATCTTTAATTCCTCTAAGAATGAGTGTTTTTAAAATCTCTTTTTCCAAATGCTTATGCTTTGATTTTTGAAGGTTATAATGAAATCGATCTACATAATCCTCCAAACTTTCATCTTCCCCTTGTATCATACTGAAAATATCTTCATTGGATTTGCAATAGTCCTCGTACCTCCTCAAGAATATGTTCTTCATGTCCTCCCATGATTGGATGCAATTCCCACCTAGGCTCATGAACCATCAAAGAGCTGCTCCTTTTAGAGTAAGAGGAAACACTTTCAACCTTTGATTGTTAGTACAATAATCATATCCTCTACAAAGTATTTTGAACTCAAATAAGAATGTATCTGGATCTTCGTTTGCTAAACCATGAAAATTTGGTAAAGATGGGGGAATTATGTGCATTTGTGTCACTCCTCCTAGATCTTTGATAGGAAATTCAAAAGTAGAAACGTGAGTCATTTCTTACCATAATAGAAGATGTTCTTCATGTGTTTCTTCAATGCTCCTTCTTCAAATGTTCCTGTCAATCGGTTAGTGAAATGGGTGGTGCTTACATCACCACTTGCGTGAGATCATGTGATTCATTTTTTTTAAAAAGTTCTATCTTTTTCCTAATCGTTCACACAAAAATTCAAACATCTATTTCTACCCTAGGTTCTTTAACAGTCCTGCTGGAAAGCGGACGGGGGAGCATGGCTTTTACATGCTCCGTACGCAGGTTCTTACCTTCCGTTTTTAAGATCCAACTCTTCCCTAGCAGGCACTCGTCAGATTCACACTACTCTTTAGAAATGGCTACACTCTCCCCAGCAACGGCGCCAAAATGTGGAGCGATAAAAAGGGTCTTTTTAACACCTAATTACCTCACATTAATTGTCAACCCAGGGACGACTTTTTATTTCAAGAGTGTACTCTGTCTGAGGCGGCTATTTACTTAAAAGCAATGTTTTGCAGTATAGTGCTTAAAACCCACAAGTAAATAAATGCTTGAAACAAAATCTAATTGGAACAACAAGAAACGAAGATGTTCTAAACTAAAATCATTCATTCAATCAATCATCAATCGAGGATATAGTAGAAATAACTCTTTCCTCTAGAAATTGATGGAATAGAGTATGGACCATGGATCTGGGAGCATGGTAGCATTTGCTGAGGCTCACGACAGCCTTGGACCTTCTCTCACACCAAAACAATACATGCAAGTAAATGGACAACAGAAAGTAAAAGGAAATAGAACAACAGTGAATGAAACAACGATCAAAAGAACTAAATCTCGCGAGTCAAAACCAACTTACTCACATTCGGCAATAAAATAACAATCTTCAAAAGCAATTTCAATGAACTTTACTATATGAGACAATATTCACAAATGAATTATGGAACAACATTTACCATATATACACAACATATTTATTATAGCAATCTGATGTTTCCAAAGAATATGACTTCCGTTTCCAAATGAAATAATATTACTTTCGGGTTCCCACGAATAAGAGTTCAAAATGAATCCAATAGCAATATTTAATACGAAAGCTCTGTAACA